>OU015473.1:11075929-11168313 GCA_907164805.1 Brachyptera putata | reverse complement strand
TTTGAATTGTTTCCGGGAAACAGATTGTACTGAATTCAACATAAAAAAAACCATGTCATAAAACCAATTATCTAAAACAATGAGGCTAGATCGAGAGCGAAGGGTTTTCCTACTCCTCTTTTTAAACCCATTGACTTAAATCGTTTTCCAAATTATATTAAAAGGTTAGGCAGGGTTATAATAAATCCTATCCCCCCTGGTTATATTTTTTTTGTCCCTTTAACAATAGTTTTCGGAAGGCTTTTTTTAAAAACGGGGCCTTGAACCCCCCAAGCACTAATCTTTAACCCAGAAATACCTGAAAACATTGGGGAGGTCCCGGGGTTTTTATCACTACCTTTTTAAATTACGTACATTGGAATACTGTGATGCCACCTTTTCAATTATAAGAGTTTTGCAGTTCAATTTGACCCTGAAAGAAATTGGTTCGTTTCATGCTTTTTTTTTGTCGGTTCTCCACGGGTCAAACGGCTACAGCTATCAACTTCAAACTTTTTTTAAATATGGTTCTCATCCAACTTAGATCTGTTAGTTTGTGGCATTATGGCATTATGGGTGGTAACTCTTTTTATTAATTTTAGATATTTCAAAAATATCCATTAGAATAACACAGCAGAAAAAAAATATATTTTCCAATAAAATGAAATTTTGCGTGAGGTCGAATTACATTTTGATACACATTTCTAGGAATTTTCAGCTTGATCGGATCAGCCATTTTGAAGAAAAAACATAAAATGTGCTAAATTGGTACCACTCGAAGCAGTTTTACACATTTTCACCCATACTATTACTATTCGCTCGTCTAACAACGCTATATGGCGTTTTCTAGTTTAAAGAATTGTCTAAATTTCTAAACTATTCTCACTAGGACCAAGCAGTTCTGCGTTGTGAGATGAGCTTAAAAGTAAGAAAAATAGAAAATCTACAGATCTGAATAACTTCAATATAGTTCAATGAAAAAATGCTTCCATTGCTCGGTCGTGTGCTACTGTTTAACGCAACCTGTTGGATCTTTGAGCCTAATATTTTATCAAATGTAAATGATATTAAAACTTTCCTTTCGAAGTATTCCTTATTCGATTATCATAAAAGATTACAATGCAAATATGTATGGTAATGGATTTAATCTTCAGGTAAAAAATTAGAAAGGTAAAAGAGAGTTTGTTCTCAAGTATTTTTACTTCCGAGTTAGTCTTATGGGTATTTTCCATACTTTCCATCATTCTTCTAGAGGAACCGTCAAACCGATATCGGAGAGTCTTTATGTCAGACGATTATTTCTCCTGGCCCGTACGCCGCGTACAACCCCCCCCCCCCCCAAACAAAAAGTCAAGTTTCGATGTCAATAATAAAATACAAAACTTTGGTTTAGTTATATCGAAACTTGATACAAAATCATTGCTCCTCAATTAAGGCTAAGGATGAAAGTTAGGATCGTTTGGACGGGGCTAACAAGGGTGATCTTACCAACACATTTTAATTATTCAAATCATTACGTCAATACCAGACTGCGAGCTGTGACCCCACTTTTTCGTCATAGATAAAAGTCTTCCAGTTTCCAAAACTATTTAAAATAGGCCTAATAAAAACTAAAGAATCTCAAGCTAACGGATCACATATTAACGTATGCCACGTTGCTACAAAATTTGTGCTTTTTTTACCTGTGGATCGCGAACAAAAAAAAATCGTTTTTTGGTACAGTAAAATTGAGCCCTTCCCTCGCTCATCCAATAAATTGATACAAATATATACTATATGGAAATATGGGTAATACGGATCGGATAGAATAAACATAGATTTAGATAATAACAATAAAAATACAGCAATATAGGAATTACAACGATAGGCCGCATTTAAAATAATTATTAAAAATGATAAATTACTTGAATTAAGTTATTTTCTTCGACATTTTCATTCCACATTCATTTATATTGGGTTTAACGACGCACTGTACTGATGACGAAGATTTATTGGTATATATTCTTCATTTGAAAGTCCTACGCTAAAATTTCTTCACACTGACTGTAGGTAGCAGCACTAGTATCAATATTTCAAAAATCCATAGCAAGTTCCACATTCCGCCAGATGAACACTAGCGACTGTAACTCCGCCCCTTCTGCGCTGTCGTGTGTCAGAATTACCAGCTGATGTCAGAGTCTGGAAACTTTCCACTCGTTCAAAGCCGGTATGTAGCTGTCAAACGTCAAATTATTCATTACATTACATTAATATGCATTATTGATGACGTTTTCCTATGTGCAACAAATCTAAATAATTATAGGTGTGAAATTTTTTACGTGCATATTCAATTTTATTGATGATTCTGTTCGAATTCCGCGATAGAACGTCCTAGAATTCTCTGTTCCTTTGTGCTGGTGGATAGGGCCTATTCATAATTCGAACGAAATATAAAATAAAATTATTTATTTTTCAGAACGGTGCAGGAAAGTGACTGAAATTAGGCCTACATGGATAGCTAATTCGTGATTTCGAATATTTTTAACCTTAAATTCAGTATTGACCATTAGTATTTCCACTTGATCTTGCTCAAGTTCAAATCAATCAACTCAAAAGTAGTATTAATTTTTTTATTTATACATTTATTTATCATTTGATGTACGTGTATTAAACGAAGTTCAACTACAATGGCAATGTTCGTTCAATCCCCTGAGCTAATGAAGAAATCGTTGAGTAATAATAACGATACTACCGCTACTGGTTTAAACGGTACGTGTGATGTGGATATTTTGAGTCGCTTTTGTCTGCCGGTGTGCTCTCGTGATCTTCACATTCGCGAAGTCGCTCTGGACCGTATTGAAAAAACAGTCGAAGGGTGGTTAGACGGTTACGGAAGCCCGAAACATTCGCGTGGTGGTATTAATTCAAATGAACCAATTCCGGTGACAAACGGTCATATGTGCGAAGGTAAATATCTTGCTTTAGTGAGACTTCACCTTCCGGTGATGTTACGATTATCGCAAAATTGCCCGTTCTCTGATGTCCGTGACAAATGTGCTCAAATCCTTCATCGCGTCAAGGTAAGCTTGATCACTGCTAATTCTTATTAATATTCATACATAACCTCAATTAAGGGTTAGTTAGGTCCACTTGAAATCAATCTGTAAAATTAGTCACGCTTCACTGTAATTTATATCATCCCCCATGTAAAATATAATTCTAGCTTCAGTCCAACCAGCTGGTGTACGAATGTCGATTTTACGATTCGAAACCAACCTAGGCCTAGTCTACTCTGCTTGACTTGAGCTATTATCATGATGAAGCTGACATGAATGAATTCCATTGAAGTTCATGATTTAGCCGCTATGTTGGAATAACGACCAATCAGTGACAAGAGCGGCGCAGAATTCTGAATGTTGAGCTCGGCCCAACTTCACCACTAAGTGAAAGCAAAATGCTAACCGCATTCATGGAATGACAGTTCACGACCACATATTTCCTTCTATGTAAAAGCTAGACTTGTTATTATTGGGAATAATTTAGGCCTAATATTTATTTCTTATGAAGATTCCTTTCGAGTGAGAATTAGGATAGGAATATTGCAGATTGAAGCGGAAGAATGTTAGTTTAGATGATAGTCCATCAAAGCATTTACCGAACACTTGCGGAACGAGTTTCGTTACCTCCGACAAATTAATCTATGTAATTAAGTACCAGTAGGGTAGTTACTTTCGTTCACTTGATTACTAGCTAGCCTAATCAGGTCTTTAAATTATTGACAACAAGCCCTGATAGACCTAATAATTATGCCCCTCCTAGCTCAACTAGATAATTAATACCTACCTTACCGGTATATTTATAATAATTATCGTCCATACTTGGTCTATATTATCAAGACGAGTACAGTAGATCAGTCGCTAGCATAATGTACCGTCATTGAAGAAACCAAGTTTTGATTCCTACCATGGTCGACCATCATGACTGAGGTTTTGGTGGTTTTCCTCAGTCATTGAAGTGAATAGGCCTACTCTAACTGGTCACGACCACTTCCTCCACAGTCCAAAACACCTAATGAACACATTACAATGTGTTCACATCATAAATTCACAATTATATATGTTTTTTTATTTTCTTATTTAAAAAAACATCAAAACTTGATACCAAATCATAATCCCCCAATTAAGGCCAAGGATGAAAGTAGGATCGTTTGGACGGGGCACCACAAGGGCGATCTTATATATGTAGAATAAAATATTCCAGAATAGGCCTACACTCTATGACTATACCGTGTACATACTAGTGTCTGGAAGTAATGTAATTCATTGTATCTTGGGCTATTGTTATAACAAAATTTTATTGCACCAATTATATTAAATATTTTCTGGGAATCGAATATATTTATAATTACTGGTATGAATCTTCTAATTCTTGAAGTAATTAATTGTATGGTCTATTGTTATAACAAATTTATTGCACCAATTAAATTAAATATTTTCTAGGAATCGAATTTATATAAAATTACTAAATTACTGGTTTGAATCAATGTCTAAATCGATTGTTGTATAGGATATGAACAATTTTCCAATAGTGCTTCTCTTGGGGGGGGGGGGGGGGGGGGGGGGGAGACTATCTAGTAATAATATTTGATTCGAAAATTATTACATTGATTTTGTTTATCCAACAATACTAGGTAATGTGATGTACCTATTTTATGTATATAAATAATTATCTAAAGTAGTTCATTTAAAAATTCCATGGAAATCTAGTTTTAATTTGCTCAGATCTGCGTTTTCTGAGAATCTGTCTTCGTTTTGTTTTTGTCTGTATTGTTGGCACGATCACGCCACTACTCTAGTCGGCTGTGTGTTGTTGTTTTGTTTGTGCACCTGTTTTTCACACCGAGAGACCTGTTTCGATGTGATTTAGAGTCAGCTAGCCAGACATGCGCGTGTTTGACACGTTGGGAGGTGACTCATAATGGTGGCTGTCTAGAGATCATTGTGAATCACAAGTCGTTACTTATAATATTTAATTTATTATGTTCATTTATTATTTATAATAATTAATTTATGTAGTAATATATACTTATTTCTCGATTTCTCGATTTATTTTAACCCACAGTTAAGCCCTTTTAAAGGGCTTTGTGGATGTTTTTTTTGTTGTGATTGTGATTTTCTTTTGTATCAGTGAATTTGACCAATATAAATGAAGAATGAGAAGAAGAAAAACAAACATATTTATTCATAATATTCAATTCCTAATATTTATTTATAATACGGTATTTAATTCATTGTAGGCCTATTCTTTATATTATTTAATCAATTATATTCATGTAGGCCTATAGGCCTACTATTTAATTCATATACTATTTCATATTTATTTATAATATTTGATTCATTATATTTATTTACAATATTTAATTTATTATATTTTTTCGTAATATTTATTCTATTGTATTCATTTATAATATTTAATATTGATAATGGGCTTACCAATAGGCCAACCGTCATTCAGAAGACCAGGGTTCGATTCCCGCCAAGAGTGACTCCTGACATGGGTTTCTCGTGGTTCCCCTCTATCGTTCAGGTCAATACTGGGATGGTTCCTTAACAACATGCCACGACCGACTCCTTCCCACTATCCAAAAACACCTGATAAAATAACCTTTCATTCCATCATCTTATCCACCGACGCCAATGGATCGTAGTCATCAGTACAGTGCGTCGTTAAACCCGATAAAATAAATACAAAAAACATCCAAGGGTTACATTATTAATGTTTCAGCTCTATCGGGTGTCTCGAGTCAGTGTTTAACATCGACGGCCGGCAGTTTCATACCGTCATTACATGATTCTTGGGTTCTCGGAATGTAATAGACGAGTTGACCTTGACCCTGACCTTTCTATTGGTCTGTCCGGTAATTTGTTGTCCCCTTCCTAGTCACGTGATTGTTGGTCTGTGAGCGTGACGAGGCGGTAGAGCGCTGAACCGTCATTCAGAAGACTGGGGTTCGATTCCCGCCGTGGTCTAGTCGACCATCCTGACTAAGGTTGTTCGTGGAGAAGTTACCAAGCGAGGGGTTAACAACTTGACATTTTAGGGGACACTTGATTTTTTTCTCGATTTTTGTGATCTTTTGTTTTTTCACATTTTTTCTTGATTTTTGTGATTTTTCTCGTGATTTTTGGTAATCCGTAATGTTTTGATTTTTAGTGATTTTTCTTGATTTTTTTTCTTGATTTTTTATGAATTTTTCGTAACTTATTATTGATTTTTTTGTGATTTTTGTGATTTCTCGTGATTAATTACGTATACAGGGGGTTCCCACTATCCTTCCCATTACCCAAGAACCTTCATCTCATCATCCCATCATCTCATTAATCATCCATCCGACGCCATTAGATTTGCGCTATCATGAGAGTGCGTCGTCAAACCCAATATATAGAAAATAAGTAATGACGTCACAAATCTTGGCGTTCCCATTGGTCACTTTTAGTCCCATTTAAAAACCGTCTTGCAGAAAACTTCTAACTGCCGGGTGTCTCCTATTTCTAGGTACAAGGGCAAGGTTCCCTGGAATTATGTTTATCACGAGTGTTTTTTGCACACGTCGTCTCTATCCGGCCGACTGCATATCATGTGCAATGTCGTGATTTTATCAGACAAGATTTACAAGCAGCTGTCTGTCTGGGTCATGTAATATAGCCCTAGGGAAACACCATACAAATGCTATAGACTCCAAATTAATTTTAAACTTCGCATACTTATACCAATACATGTATCGGTCGTTTTATATCATTTTTCTATAGTGTATGAATTATTTAGTATATTTTATTATTAATTTTGTAATCTTTTCTACGAATATTTATAATTTTCTTCCATGTTGCATGCTATACTGTTTCCAAGTGGCAACAGTGTGTTTTAATGAGAGAGAGAGAGAGAGAGAGAGAAAGAGAGAGAGAGAGAGAGAGAGAGAGAGAGAGAATATTTAAAACGCACGTACGATTTTTTTTGAAAACTTGAAAAATCATGTTACAGCTTTTATTTTAACTATCTCAATGAAAATAAAACAATTTTCGTTCAAATTTTTACTCGATAAATGTTTTGAATAGGCCTATATCAATGCTAGGGAGATTAAAAAAAAATGCTTAGAAAAAGTATTATTACCTACATATTTTCAGAAAACTATACCCCTAAACAGTTCTCAGTGGAATTGGCCTGTGTGCTCACAAAATGTTTGGTAGCGGTATAGTTTGAAAAAAGACATTTAGGCCAGACATGTGGAAATATAACAAATTGAAAAATTGCTTTTTCAAACGAATTTAATAGGTACATTAGGCCTATCTCAGGACGATTTTAGCCTGATATGATCCAATGGAGGGAGGTGGTGAAAAGAGTTGAGATGGAAATGGAGGTGGAAGAGCAGAATCAGGAAGAGGACTTGCGACTGGCAAAATCAAGTTGATATGTTGTGGCCTTGTAAAATGAACTTACCTAACTTTCTTGGAAAAGTATTTAGAAATAAAAAAAAGATCCAACTAAATGTGTCACTCACATGTCGACGTCTCATTTTATGTAATGTTTACTCTATTTTCATTCTAAAGCTGCTTCACGACCGCACCAACAGCTAGGTTATACGGGGGTAGACTTGTGGTTTCACTTTCTCGATATGGTGAATTAAAGACGTGTGATCGAATATTAAGGCGATGCATGCACGGTGCTTATAAAAATAGAGATACTATTTTGTTTCTTCATCACGAACAAGTGTATTTGAGTAGAAAGTATATCAAACCCAAAATAATTTTATGCTCTTTAATTAATATGACATTATATTTCTGTGGATTCAATCAGTTTTAAGATAATACGTCAATAAATTCTATCACGTTCTTGATTTTTACTGACGTATTATCTTAAAACTGGTTGAATTAACAAAAATATAATGTCATAATAATTAAAGAGCATATAATTATCTTGGGTTTGATATATTTTTTATTCAAATACACGTGTTCGCGATGAAGAAAAAAATTGTGAAGATGAATTTCTCTATATTTTATAAGCACCGTGCATGAACCCCCTTAATAATTAGGGCTAGGATGTTTATACACTGAAAAACCTTCAATTATGCATGCACTTATGCACTTAAAAATGCATAAATATGCGCTCAAAATGCATTAATATACACTCGACATTCCATAACATCTAGTTCTTATTTAACAAACACGTTTTTAATTACAGGTTCAAAACTGTGGTGAGAATGTCAATAGTAAACATATGTAGGCCTAGGTCTTAAAATAGTTCCTTTCAATTAATTTAATAAAGCATAGTATCTTGAGTATATGTAGGTCTATCAAGACCAGAGAAAAAATGAAGACGAAATTTGTAATGTACTTTGTAACTATAGGGCCTATCACCCGTTTCTTAAAGCAGGTTCGTTTTTTTATCATCACCAAGGACTCATAAAGATTTCCAAGTAAGTCTCAGAATATAAATAACATCGTAATTTTCCTCACAATTCGACTCATTATCTATACCAGTAATTTACTATCTGCACAAGACGGTGTCTACTTGATATTACAGAGTATAAAGCATACATACGCCAGTACATCGACCTCACGAGAGATGAAGGCGCGAACTACAAGAGGACAGTGGTGTGGGATAGGGGGGACGGTCGCTCGGAACCTTCATCTCTCGTGGCAAGAAGTTGCACACGAGAGATGGAGGTTCGAACCACCCTTGCGATAGTGGTGTGGGATAGGGGGGACGGTCGATCGGAACCTTCATCTCAGATTCAAGCATATGCGTATCAGACGAGCTTCAGCGAGGATTCAATTTGACGTACTGAAAGAAAATTGGTGTTCGTTTTTATGTTTTTTTTTTCTATGTTTTTTTTGTCGGTTCTCCACAGGTCAAACGGCTACAGCTATCATATTCAAACTTTTTTTAAATATGGTTCCTCATCTAACTTAGATCTGTGTAGTTTTGTGGCATTATCGGGCGATAACATTTTTTTTATTAATTTTAGAAATTTCAAAAATAATCATTAGAATAACACAGCGGAAAAAAATATATTTTTATTTTCCAAAAAATGAAATTTTGTGTGAAGTTAAACTACGTTTTGATACACATTTTTGGAAATTTTCAGCTTGATCGGGTCAGCCATTTTGGAGAAAAAACATAAAATGTACTGAATTGGTACCACTCGAAGCAGTTTTTACCCATTTTTACCCATACTTTTACTATCCGCTCGTCTAACATCGCATATATGGCGTTTTCCTGGTTATAGCTAATGTGACAGTCGTATAGCTCCTAGATAGAAGTGACACTAGACTGGCCGTACTGGGTTCTCTCTATAAGTTTATAGCCTAGCCCCCCACACTATATGGCTCTGTCTTGGTATTATATCTTCTGTCTCTATGGTTACACTTTATCTCTCTTAGATTCAAGCATATGCTTATTACAGCTAATATAATATGACAAGTTCGTTTCGCATGCCTCTTTGATATTCTCGCTGATTAGTTTGGTTGGTTGCATTTACTTTGATGTCCTAAGTAGTACATGCTATATACGCAAAGCAATCTATGAGCATTGTATGCACACAGCATGATTAGGGCTGTTGCTTTTTATTAATATTGTAGCTACTAGCTAGTCTCCAATTCGAGAGATGATGTTAGTTATTAATTAATTAATATTCTCGTGTATTCTCGAGATGGCTGACGAATGAAACAACATGCAATGTATTGATTATTAGTAGAGAAAACGTAGTATATGCTTTCCCAAATGAACGGTATATTCTATCAAATTTGTGACAGGATTTTACGGATTTTAGTTTAGGGGGTGTGTGCACGGCACGGTGCTTACAAATTTTCTTTACTATTTTTTTCCATTTCCAAAAACCAGTATAATTGAATGAAAAGTTCACATACCCAAGATAATATTATGATCTTTAATTGATGCCATTTTGTTTTTGTGAATTCAATCAGTTTTTTGAGATAACACGTCACTGATTCATCACATTATTTTTATTCATTTGCGTATTATATTGAAACTGATTGAATTCACTGAAATAGAATAGGCCTGTCCGCCTGTCATATTAATTAAAGAGCATAGAATTAACGTGGAGATGTGAACTTTTTCATTCAATTACACTGGTTTTTGAACATGAAGACAACTTAGTGAATGTGAATTTCTAGATTTTTATAACCACCGTGCATGAGCCCCCTTAAGAGGGTGCATACACGGTGCTTATAAAAAAAAGAGAAAGCCGCCCCCGTGGCTCAGCCAATTATCGCTAGCGGTAGTTACTGAAGTCACCGTTGGGCGTGAGTTCGAGTCCCGCATAAGGCATGGGTTTTTGTAAGCGTCCTTTCACTTATCATCACTTCATCGTTTTCATTATCACCCGCTCATTCGTAACCACGTATAACCTAGCTGTTGGTGGGGTCGTTAAGCAGCATTAAAATAAATAAAAGTATACATTTTCTATCTCGAGTAAATGATTAACTAATTAATATTTAATCATCAGTTGGTACAATCGGCTCTTGTATTAAGGGCCCATATTACCAATAATGAAATAGTGTTAATTAAGCTAATTAATCAATTGCATTACAAAAATAACAAATTGATAACCAAGGGTAATAACAAGCTAATCCACTAATTATCGCTTAATCAACAAATTTATTATTCGTTATACCGGGCCTAAGCATATATAATAGATTAAGTAGGCCCTAATAGTTGGCGGATTAACTTGTTATCACCCTTGGTTGCAGTTAGTTAGTTAGTCAGACCTTATCGCCATGGGTGACCCTGTTGGGAGCAAATAAATTGCTCCCAGTAACAGCTCTGGAGATCATTGGGCCACTCAAGGTGTTCAGATCCTGTATATTATTTTCGTACCATAATTAGCGGATTAGTATGCTCAACTAAGATTCGTAAAACGGGTTCTAAATGAATTAACTGTGTTGCTCGTTAACCTGCGTCCATAAATATGAATGCAACTTCAACCAGATTTAATTGGTTATTCAGACTTCACGCCCCCCCCCCCCCCCCCCCCCCCCCCCATGCCCTGCTCCTCCCGCCCCCTTACCATACCCACCGCTTGCAGTGGGTGGTCACGACCGTAAATAGATATTACCAATACACTAGGGAAACGCTATATATATGAACCGATTTGACAGATGAAAGTCTAAAGAAAAATTCTTTTTGGAAAAACGACAGAAAAAAGTTTTTTTATTTCCAAAATTACTAAAACACGCCTTACACGATCAACGTTTACCCGTCAACATGTTGACTCAACAAGTTAACAGCAAGTTTTTTTTTTTTGAGTATGTAACCCGTATTTCTGATCTTGCCTTTACACGCCGTCAACATATTGATGACTGCCGTCGTGTATGGGCAAGATCAGAAATATCGGTCACGTACTAGCTGTCAACTTGTTGAGTCAACGTGTTGACGGGTAAATGTTGATCGTGCGAGGCGTGTTTAAATCAATTTTCAAAAAAAATCGAAATACATGCATTATTTATATAAATTCATATCTTGAAGATTTTTTTTTTAAAGAAATGTATCTTCCAATTCATATTGTGACATAGGCCTATTATTCTCACAGGAATTTTTAAAATTATTTGACTGCTTCCCCCTTCCCCCCATGGACAGTCGACTATCACACTCTGGTAGAAACTTTACCCACGAAAAATGATTGAGCTTTAGCGAGGATTCAATTTGACATACTAAAAAAAAATTGTGTTCGTTTTTATGTTTTTTTTTTTTATATCATATATGTATGTTTTTTGTCGGTTCTCCACAGGTCAAACGGCTAACTATCAACCTCAAACTTTTTTCAATATGGTTCCTCATCTAACTTAGATCTGTATAGTTTTGTGGCATTATCGGGGGGTAACTTTTTGTTTATGAACTTTAGAAATTTCAAAAATACCCATTAGAATAACATGGCGGAAAAAAAATATTTTCCAAAAAAATGAAATTTTGCGTGAGGTTGAATTACATTTTGATACACATTTCTAAAAAAATTCAGCTTGATCGGGTCAACCCTTTTGAAGAAAAAACATAAAATGTGCTAAATTGGTACCACTCTAAGCAGTTTTTACCCATTTTTACCCCCCCTATTACTATTCGCTCGTCTAACAACGCATATATAGCGTTTTCCTAGTATACAACATTGTTCTATCAATTTCATATTTCACAATGACCCTCATAGCGTATCCATTTTTCCAGTAATTCCGTAGATTATTTCCCAACATCATCCTTATTTCTGTTTCTATATATGCCTCCGTAAGACCGTTATTGATTCACTGTTTCTCCTACCTTAACGGTAGCCTGTCACGTATCTCTGGGAATCCCTATAAATACACACACGAAGAATCTGACAATTAGTGTTCTATATTCGAATCGTGGTGACCTTTACCCGTGGATTGCATGTGACCTTGACCTCTCGGATACCCTGGTAGTGACAGGATACAGGGATGACAGTTTCTTAGAGTGGTGCATGCACGGTGGTTATATAAATGGAGGAATTCATTTTTACTATTTTTTTCTATGTTCAAAAACCAGTGTAATTGAGTGAAAAGTTCACATCTCCAAGATAATTGTATGCTCTGTAATTAATATGACATTTTATTTCAGTGAATCCAATCAGTTTCAAGATAATACGTCAATGAATGTGACGAAATTCATTGACGTATTATGTCAAAACTGATTGAATTCACAAAAATAAAATATCATATTAATTAAAGAGCATAAAATTATCTTAGAGATGTGAACTTTTCATTCAATTACCTACACTGGTTTTTGAAAATAGAAAAAAAATAGTATACAATTCATTTTTAGCTATTTTTTTCTGTTTTCACGAACCAGTGTTATTGAATGAAAAGGATATCAACTCTTCAAGATTGTATAACGCTCTTTAATTAAAATGACATTCTATTTTTGTGAATTCGATCAGTTTTGACATTGACTAAAGAGATACTCAAGACGTCCCATGTAAGTTACTTCACGAGATTCAAAACCCTTCCATTATTACCTGACGTTACTTCATTCGTCGCTACACATTCCTAGAGCGCTGCTAGCAGTCAAGTTGGAGTTAGGCAGTCTAGTCAAGCCAGGCAAGCATCCATCTTACCCTCACTGAAGCACAATCGCCGAAATGATTTTAAGCACTCTAAGAGGTGATTGACGGTACTACAGGGTGAGGGGTTGTGGGGAGGGTAGAGACAAAGGAGTGGGGATGAATCTTAATTTAACGTTGGGTGAACTGTCTTTGTCTATCTCTTTAGTCTATGGTTTTAGGATACGTGGATGAATGAATTTCATTACATTATTGGTATTTAGAGAAATAACAGTTTGCTGATGACTGAGTTTTGAATGGTATGAGATTTCAAAATTCCAATACACCCACAATGATCATTTTAATACTCTCAAGATGGTATGGAATATAACCATACAACTCATGTCACATAATTGTCAAGCGTATACGCGTGACAATTAGGCGATATAAGATGAATAGTTAATACTTATACCATCTTGAAGGTACTAACAATATCTGTATTTTTCCTCTCCGTTAGAATTTCAATATCTCAAACCGTTCAAAAGTTATCACCAAAAAACTGATATTCCGCTAAATCGACTCCCATTGGTTCGCAAAACCCGCATATTTCTCTGTGATTGATTTTGTGTATTTGACACGACGATGACCTTGACCCTACCGGGTGCAACTGCATTCTGTACGATGCATTGGATTGCACGAGGTCACAGAGGTCGCTCTTGTGTATGCAGCTTGCACTTTGATTAGCGTGGGCGTGTGGAAACGACCGTACTGAGTCGGATGCGTCACATTTTCTGTCACCTAGTCTTGGTAGCGTAATTGAATATTATATTTTAGATACGGTATTTAATTTTAGATGGTTGTATATATACTAGGAAAACGCCATATATGCGTTGTTAAGACGAGCGGATAGTAATAGTATGGGTGAAAATGGGTAAAAACTGCTTCGAGTGCTACCAATTTAGCACATTTTATGTTTTTTCTTCAAAATGGCTAACCCGATCAGGCTGAAAATTTCCAGAAATGTGTATTAAAATGTAATTCAACTTCACGCAAAATTTCATTTTTTTGGAAAATATATATATATTTTTTTCCGCTGTATTATTCTAATGGGTATTTTTGAAATTTTTAAAATTCATAAAAAGAAGTTACCTCCCGATAATGCCACAAAACTATGCAGATCTAAGTTAGATGAGGAACCATATTGAAAAAAAGTTGGAAGTTGATAGCTTAGCCATTTGACCTGTGGAGAACCGACAAAAAAAACAGAAAAAAGAAGTTTTTTTTTTTTTAGTATGTCAAATTGAATCCTCGCTAAAGCTCGTCTAATAAAATAAACATTCTAGTTATAGCTTTCATTTTATTTATCTCAATGAAAACAAAACAATTTTCGTTTACATTTTTACTCAAAAAATGTTTTCAATGTATCAATGCTGGAGGGATTATAACAAAATTGCTTTGAAAAAGTATTATTACCTACATATTTTCAGAAAACTTTACACCTATACAGTTATCAGTTGAATTGGTGTGTGTGCTCACATTTTTTTTTTTTTTGTTATTTTAAGAGCCAATGAGAGTCCATGTAGTGAATTATTAGTTTTCGGTGACGATTTTTGAAGGGTAGAAAATATACACATTATAATATGGGGGAAACACAGATCTCTGTAATACCTTCGAAATTATGTAGAATTCATTATTATTTTATTAAACTTTAATTAAATTAATGACCATTCGATTTTAACATTTACAAAGATATTGTGCCTATACATATAGGCCTACAGTTCAATTTATATAGGTTTTTCAGCTATATAATTCTGAAAATTGAACCTTGAAATTTAAAAAGTTTTCAACTACAAATATTATTATAATTATTTCGATAAATATATATTAAGACAATTTTATATCATAATTTTTACAATTTTTACTTTCAACATTGAATTATTTTCTCGCCTACACTCGTGCCAATGATGAAAACATGCAACACTGTTTTTTGCCGCCTGTTTGTTATTGACAATTGAAATAATTTGGCAACCGTTGGTCTGTACAGAGAAGATAATGTTAGGCGTTCAAAAGATAGCCGCTGATTGGCCCAATGAGCCAGAGGTTTTAAAAATAGAACGAAATGTCACCACCTGCTCGCTTGTGGCCGGGGATAATTTTAATCCAACTATATGAATTGCCTTCTTGATATACTAGTTGAAATTTAACGAATTTTTTGCAGCACATTTTAGCACAAAACGAGCACATTTTAAAGCATCCATTCTATACGTTTTTTTTTATTAAGGATATTTTTGTAACAATAAAATATCCTCTATTTTATTCGATTCATAATATATAGTAGTGCTTCATATTTTGAACGGGGTCGTAAGATCGCCCTTGTGGTGCCCCGTCCAACGATCCTACTTTCATCCTTAGCCTTAATAGGGGAACAATGATTTTGTATCAAGTTTCGATGTTATTAGAAAAAAAATGAACTGAGACGAGTGGTCGAGTGACGAGTACATTTGAACCGTCATTTAGAACGGGTTGCGATTCTCGCCATGGTCGAGTATCCTGAAAGGGGTTTTCCTCTGACGTTCAGGTCAATACCGGAATGGTTCATTAACAACAGGCGACCGACTCCTTCCCACTATCCAAAAACACTTTATTAAATTATCTTTCATCTCATCATCCGATATGTCATTCACCGACGTCAACACATCTTAGTCGTCAGTACAGTGCGTCGTTAAACCCAAATATGAATAAATGAATTTAGGAAACATTAAAATATTCGTTATATTGAATTTGATATTCATACTATGCCTATATAGTAGGCCATACCATAGTTCATACTATATAGTGCCTAAACGCTATTCATTCTCAGAGAAATTGATCACTGAATATATACAAAACACAAAATACAATAGGCCTACATCAAAAAAAAAATGTCGAAGTCTCTTACATATTTGTCAATATTATATCCTCTGCAACTTGTTGCGGTTCACGACATCTTACCCCCCCCCCCCTCCACTCCCTTCCCACTCTCTCCCCCCCCCCCCTCTTAAGTTGTTTTTTATTCGTCATGATCATCATTATTTTAAATGACTGTCATAAACGCATGCGGTCAAAACAAGATGAATTCACCGTTGCGTTGTATACTGAAACTTTGTCAATGACAAAATTAATGTATTCAAAATGATTGGTATTAATTTAGTGTGACTTTAATTGTGAGGTGTATTATGTACAGGATGTTTTTCGGTTTGAATGGTTCTCCTATCGGTAATTGAATCATTTGGGGTTTTGACGAAAGAGACGCGGACAAGTGAGTGACAATTTAGTTAGTTAACGTCAGGGTGGAATCGTCTCAACCCCCCCCCCCCCTAGCCGCCCTCCCACCGTTATTATTTTTCGGTGTAGTGTATTCATAGGTGTATGTTCGTTTTTTTAATGAACTATGGCATACATTGTGTGGTCGCACGGACAATTCAACTCAGACTGGTTAATAGATTTCTGAAAATATGGTTATTGATACTTCTTTGAGGCATTTTTATTAGTATATTTTTTTTAAATCAAAATATTAATAATAAAATGGGGTGGTAAGATCGCCCATTGCCGTGCCCCGTCCAAACGATGCTACTCTCATCCTTAGCCTTAATTGGGGAACAATGGTTTGTATCAAGTTTCGATGTAATAAAAAAAAAAACCTTCAACATTGCTATATTAAAAACATTTTTGGAGAGAAGAAATCATGAACGAGAATGGTATTTTGTTCATGAGATGAATAAAATGAGAGCTAGGCCCCATGATTGTTCAAGTTTTTAACAAAAAATTGTAATTTGAAATTGCTTATATCTAATAATTCATTTTAACGCAAATCACACCTAATGATAATCACTCACTAATCGTGTCACTAAGTCACAGTTCACTAATTAAAGCTGAAGATGACAAGGTTTCGGACAGGGCACCACTTTTTGTAGTTCGTGTATTATTGAAATGCAATATTTAGCTAATTTACTTTTATCTCAGGCTTTTGTACCACACAAATAATAAATGGCCGTCCCCCGGTAGCTCAGTGAGCTAGGCACCGCTTCAGAAACTGAAGTCACCGTTGGGCGTGGGTTCGAGTCCCGCATAAGGCATGGGTTTTTGTAAACGTCCTTTCACTTATCATCACTTCATCGTTTCATTATCGCCCCCTCATTCGTACCCCCATTTACCTAGCCGTTGGTGGTCGTTTAAGCAAACATAATTAGACGAGCTTTAGCGAGGATTCAATTTGACATACTAAAAAAAAATGGTGTTCGTTTTTATGTTTTTTTTTTTTTTTTTTTATGTTTTTTGCGATTCTCCACAGTCAAGGCTACAGCATCAACTTCAAACTTTTTTTTATATGGTTTCTCATCTAACTAGATCTATAGTTTTGGTATTCGGGGTACCTTTTTTATGATTTTGAATTTCAAAATACTCATTGAATACATGCGGGTTTTTCAAAAAAATGAAATTTTGGGATCTTTTTCCATTTCTAACTGGACTCTTAGCTTTTAGCTGGATCAAGCCGGGCAAGCATCCATCCCACCGTCGACTGAAGCACAATCGCCGAAATGATTCTGAGCACTCTTAGCGGTGATTGTCAGTATACTACAGATTAAAGAGTGTGGGGAGGGTAGAGAGACAATGAGTGGGGATGAGGGTGGAAATGAATCTTGATTTAACGTTGGGTGAACTGTCTTTCTATCTCTTTAGTCTATGGTTTTAGGATACGTGGATGAATGAATTTCATCACATTATTGGTATTTAGAGAAATATTAATTTGCTGATGACTGAGTTTTGAACGGTATGAGATTTCAAAATTATAATACACCCACAGTGATAATTTTAATACCCTCAACATGGTATGGAATATAACCATATAACTCATGTCACATAATTGTCAAGCGTATAGGCCTACGATTAAAATATATTTTTTAAACTGTATACACGTGACAATTAGGCGATATAAGATAAGTAGGTATTTATACTCATACCATCTTGAAGGTATTAACAATATCTGTATTTTTCCTCTCCGTTAGAATTTCAATATCTCAAACCGTTCAAAAGTTATCACCAAAAAACTGATATTCCGCTAAATCGACTCCCATTGGTTCGCAAAACCCGCATATTTCTCTGTGATTGATTTTGTGTATTTGACACGACGATGACCTTGACCCTACCGGGTGCAACTGCATTCTGTACGATGCATTGGATTGCACGAGGTCACAGAGGTCACTCATGTGCATGCAGCTTGCACTTTGATTAGCGTGGGCGTGTGGAAACGACCGTACTGAGTCGGACGCGTCACATTTTCTGTCACCTAGTCTTGGTAGCGTAATGGATTATGATATTTTATAGACACGGTATTTGATTTTAGATGATTGGATATATACTAGGAAAACGCCATATAGGCCCTATGCGTTGTAAGACGGGCGGATAGTAATAGTATGGGTGAAAATGGGTAAAAACTGCTTCGAGTGCTACCAATTTAGCACATTTTATGTTTTTTCTTCAAAATGGCCAACCCGATCAAGCTGAAAATTTCCAGAAATGTGTATCTAAATGTAATTCAACTTCACGCAAAATTTAATTTTTTTGGAAAATATATATATATATTTTCCCGCTGTGTTATTCTAATGGGTATTTTTGAAATTTCTAAAATTCATAGAAAAAAGTTACAACCCGATAATGCCACAAAACTATACAGATCTAAGTTAGATGAGGAACCATATCGAAAAAAAGTTTGAAGTTGATAGCTGTGGCCGTTTGACCTGTGTGGAAAACTGACAAAAAAACAGAAAAAAAAGAATGAAAAAAAAAACATAAAAACGAACACCAATTTTTTTAAGTATGTCAAATTGAATTCTCGCCAAAGCTCGTCTAATGAAATAAACATTCTAGTTATGGCTTTCATTTTATTTATCTCAATGAAAACAAAACAATTTTCGTTTACATTTTTACTCAAAAAATGTTTTCAATGTATCAATGCTGGAGGGATTATAAAAAAATTGCTTTGAAAAAGTATCAATTACATACATATATTCATGAAACTTAACCCCTATACAGTTCTCAGTTGAATTGGTGTGTGTGCTCACATTTTTTTTTTTTTTTTGTAATTTTAAGAGCCAATGAGAGTCCATGTAGTGAATTATTAGTTTCCGGTGACGACTTTTGAAGGGTAGAAAATATAAAAATTCTAATATGGGGGAAACTCAGATCTCTGTAATAGCCTACCTTCGAAATTATGTAGAATTAAATTATTTTATTATATTTTAAACAAATTATTGACCATCCGATTTTAACATTTTCAAAGATATTGTGCCTATATATACAGTTCAATTTATTTAGGTTTTTTCAGCTGTATGATTCTAAAAATCAAGCTTTGAAAAACAAAAGTTTTCAACTATAAAGATTATTATTATTATTGGGATGATTTTATATCATAATTTTTACAATTTTTACTTTCAACATTCAATTATTTTCTCGCCTACACTCGTGCCAATGATGAAAACATGCAACACTGTTTTTTTGCCGCCTTTGCTTGTTTGTTATTGACAATTGAAATAATTTGGCAACCGTTGGTCTGTACAGAGAAGATAATGTTAGGCGTTCAAAAGATAGCCGCTGATTGGCCCAATGAGCCAGAGGTTTTAAAAATAGAACGAAATGTCACCACCTGCTCGCTTGTGGCCGGGGATAATTTTAATCCAACTATATGAATTGCCTTCTTGATACTGAGTTGAAATTTAACGAATTATTTGCAGCACATTTCAGCACAAAAGAGCACATTTTAAAGCATCCATTCTATACGTTTTTTTTTAAATTAAATATATCTTTGTAACAATAAAATACCCTCTATTTTATTCGATTCATAATATATAGTAGTGCCTGGCTCTATATTTTGAACGGGGTCGTAAGATCGCCCTTGTGGTGCCCCGTCCAAACTATCCTACTCTCATCCTTAGCCTCAATAGGGGAACAATGGTTTTGTATCAAGTTTCAATGTTATTAGAAAAAAAAATGAACTGAGACGAGTGGTCGAGTGACAAGTACATTCGAACCGTCATTTAGAACGGGGCTCGATTCTCGCCATGGTCGAGTATCCTGAAAGGGGTTTTCCTCTGACGTTCAGGTCAATACCGGAATGGTTCATTAACAACAGGCGACCGACTCCTTCCCACTATCCAAAAACACTTTATTAAATTATCTTTCATCTCATCATCCGATATGTCATTCACCGACGTCAACACATCTTAGTCGTCAGTACAGTGCGTCGTTAAACCCAAATATGAATAAATGAATTTATGAAACATTAAAATATTCGTTATATTGAATTTGATATTCATACTAGGCCTATATAGTAGGCCATACTATAGCTCATACTATATAGTGCCTAAACGCTATTCATTCTCAGAGAAATTGATCACAGAATATATACAAAACACAAAATACAATAGGCCTACATCAAAAAAAAAATATCGAAGTCTCTTTCATATTTGTCAATATTATATCCTCTGCAACTTGTTGCGGTTCACGACATCTTACCCCCCCTCCCCCTCCCTTCCCACTCCCCCCCCCCCTCCCCACTCCTCTTTTAAAGTTGTTGTTTATTCGTCATGATCATCATTATTTTAAATGACTGTCATAAAGTCATGCGGTCAAAACAAGATGAATTCACCGTTGCGTTGTATTCTGAAACTTTGTCAATGACAAAATTAATGTATTTAAAATGATTGGTATTAATTTAGTGTGACTTTAATTGTGAGGTGTATTATGTACAGGATGTTTTTCGGTTTGAATGGTTTTCCTATCGGTAATTGAATCATTTGGGGTTTTGACGAAAGAGACGCGGACAAGTGAGTGACAAATATTTAGTTAGTTAACGTCAGGGTAAAATTGTCTCTAACCCCCCCCCCCCCCTCCCCCCGTTATTATTTTTGGTTGTAGTGTTTCATAGGTGTATGTCGTTTTTTTAATAAACTATGCCATACATTTTGTAGGCGCGCGGACCAATTGAAAATATGTATAATTGATACTTTTTTGAGGCATTTTTATTACCGTATAATTTTTGTTTAATTCAAAATAATAATAAAATGGGGTGGTAAGATCGCCCATGTGGTGCCCCGTCCAAACGATCCTACTCTCATCCTTAGCCTTAATTGGGGAACAATAATTTTGTATCAAGTTTCGATGTTATTTTTAAAAAAAAATCCCTTCAACATTGATATATTCAAAATATTTTTGTAGAGAAGAAATCATGAACGAAAATTGTATTTTATTTTATGAGATGAATAAAATGATAGTAATAGGCCCACATGATTGTTCAAGTTTTTAACAAAAAATTGTATTTGAAATTGCTCATCTAATAATTCGTTTTTAACGCAAATCGACACCTAATGATAATCACTCACTAAATCGTGTCACTAAATCACTGTTCACTAATTAAAGCTGAAGATGACAAGGTATAGGAACTTTCGGACGGGGCACCACTTTTTTGTAGTTCATGTATTATTAAAATACAATATTTAGCTAATTCACTTTTATCCCAGGCTTTTTGTACCACACAAATAATAAATGGCCGTCCCCGGTAGCTCAGTCAACTGAGGCACCGCTTCAGAAACTGAAGTCACCGTTGGGCGTGGGTTCGAGTCCCGCATAAGGCATGGGTTTTTGTAAACGTCCTTTCACTTATCATCACTTCATCGTTTCATTATCATCCGCTCATTCGTACCCCCATTTAACCTAGCCGTTGGTGGTCGTTAAGCAAACAATAATTAGACGAGCTTTAGCGAGGATTCAATTTGACATACTGAAAAAAAATGGTGTTCGTTTTTGTGTTTTTTTTTTTTTTTTTTTTTATGTTTTTTGTCGATTCTCCACAGGTCAAACGGCTACAGCAATCAACTTCAAACTTTTTTTTAATATGGTTTCTCATCTAACTTAGATCTGTATAGTTTTGTGGTATTATCGGGGGGTAACCTTTTTTTTATGAATTTTAGAAATTTCAAAAATACTCATTAGAATAACATGGCGGGAAAAAAAAAGAAAATATTTTTAATTTCAAAAAAAATGAAATTTCGCGTGAAGTTGAATTACATTTTGGTACACATTTCTAAAAGTTTTCAGCTTGATCGGGTCAGCCATTTTGAAGAAAAAACATAAAATGTACTAAATTGGTACCACTCGAAGCAGTTCTTAACCATTACTACCTATACTATTACTATCCGCTCGTCTAACAACGCATATATGGCGTTTTCCTTTTTATTCAGACATTTTATTCTGATGTTTTTTTTTGAAATTTCTAAAATTCATAAAAAAATTAAGTTACCCCCCGATAATGCCACAAAACTATACAGATATAAGTTAGATGAGGAACCATATTGAAAAAAGTTTGAAGTTGATAGCTGTAGCCGTTTAACCTGTGGAGAAGTGACAAAAAACCATGAAAAAAAAAAAAAAAAAAAAAAAAACATAAAAACGAACACCAATTTTTTTCAGTATGTCAAATTGAATCCTCGCTAAAGCTCGTCTAATAAATAATAAATGTTGTGGTTACGGTTACGGATGCTCGAAAAATACGGGTCTTGAACGGTTACGGTTGCGGCTACGGCTACGGTTTCCCTGGTAGAGATAGCTAGCTATAACCCCAGTCAAAACAAATGCGGTACAGCAACCTTCAAGGTGTTTACTTCGCACTGATCCGCCGTGGACAAGTGCCAGCTAGATAACCTCTAATCGTCAGGCAGCTCGTTCCTGCAGAGAACATCCGTCCGGTAATACTCAACCAAACCACGATTGAACGTTCCGAGCTACAAACTACCGAGGTACCGGTAGTGGATAGGTGGAGCGAAACATGGAATCAAAAAGTGAATCAGAGGAAAACTCTATATTATGAACTGGCAATTGTTATTCATGTATATACAAGTTATATAGTTATATAGCATATATATATATATATATATATATATATATATATATATATATATATATATACAGTGGCGTCGGAACACTTTGAGAGTTGGGGGGGGGGAGCAAGCTCAACAATTGCGACCAAAATGACAGCAAATTTTGACAAAGTGGGTTTCAACAGGAAACAACGAAACAAATTGAGTCTTGCAAGACATTTTTCTTGCCCCCCCCCCCCCCCCCCTGTTTCTCCCACAGAGAGAGGGAGAGAGAGAGAGAGAGAGAGAGAGAGAGAGAGAGAGAGAGAGAGAGGGAGAGGGAGAGGGAGGGATGAAAGATTTTATTCACTGTAGGCCTATATTGTATATAAAATATATATACGGTCCCAATTGTATATATAGTTTCGATTCCTTGTAGGCCTATAGGCTATAATAAATGTGGTTTAATCCAGCCTATCTATCTAGAATATAATCCTAGCCATAGTTTTCTCAATAGTGTAAATAATTTTATTGCGAAATAGTTTCGAGTTGTTTTCTATAATGAAGATCCAAGTGCTTTTGTCCAAGATGTGTGTGTGTGTGTGTGTTTTTTTTTTTTTTTTTTTTTTTTTTTTTTTTTTTTTATAAACGATACGAGATTGAAAACTTTGTTTCTTTAAGGGATGAAAAACCAAACTTCGTTATCTATACGAAATCAAACGCGAAAATAAAAATAAATCTGTAAGAACGAAACTAAATTCAATAGAGAATGTCAATAGAGTTCAATCTGTAGTTGCAGTGACGCAACAACACAATTTGTGTGATTCATCTGCAGGGAATTCAGTGCAGGAAAGTAAAATAACGAATAGAAACGGGTGAAACATACAGTATAAACAAGCTTGAAATGAAATGAAATGATTTGCGGCACTTCTTAAGAACCTGCTACTCGCCAAATGGAGAGACAGTCTGACACGGTCCCAGAAATACCGCACGCTCTTGGCTATTCAATATTTACTATCTACATTTTTTTTTTTTTTTTTTTTTTTTATAGTATGTTTATGCCAAAATGTATCTCTCCGTTCCGAATGGAACAGAGAGTGCCCTCCACACACCACCTAGCTTGGAAAGAACCGATGTCCCCACGACCGAGATGCCAGGAGTATTCTTTTAGAATACGTGCTTTAATTCTAGCCTTGAAAATCATGTCGTATGGTCTTGGTAAAATATTGTCTTTGAAGAAGTTGACAAGAAGATAGTAAATGGTGCTTTTGGCTAAAACAATTATGTAGTTGGCTAAATCTGACTGTTGTTGATTTCTCGAGTTGGTATGTTGAAATCCAAGATAGGCTTCGCTGACGGCGAGTTTTTGGTCTCTTGTGTAAAGAACATTTATTAAAGAGCCAACAGTAGTCCATATTGAAATTGTCTTATTACATGTAAACACCATGTGCCAAGATGTGCCATCTACTTGGCACCATGGGCATAACCGTGAAGGTATTAGTCGTGAGTGGCATAAAAATATAGGGTCTGCTAGTCTGTTCTTGTTCAAACGCCATGTAATCTCTGCGTCTCTGCCGAGCGTTGGATAACGGAAAATGTTCGACCACTTGATGACATGATCTGACCAATGGCCTTCTATTGTACCCGTTATGTTTAGAGCTGGTGACATGAGATCCAGCAAAAGTGATCTTCTGTCTGCGTCATAGTCGAATAGAACTCTTTTTCCTTCCAACACTCGGAAATAACTGAGAGGAGGTGGCCATGGTTCTGGACCACACACACTTGTAACATCGCGGAAACGAAGTTGGCAGTATGCTTTAATGTGGTCGTAGTTGACTGACAATGCCCTTTTCTGCCTACCAGGTAAGTCTTGAAAACCATCTATAAGATGTATCACCTTCCACTCATTGCCTTCTAAGAGACAACCAATCGTCCTGCAATTAAGTAGAGCCCACGAGGAGATGAAAGGGTTTGTTGCGTTTGGAATTAAACTGCTTGAAACTAATGGTATGCTTCGCAGACCACAGACTGTTGTTGCTAATGTTGCTGGTTTGAAATCGAATGTTGACCACGCTTTCAATACAGTCCGAACATACGAAGAAGTTTGGTTGAGTGGGCAGTTTTGAACTCTAGAAAGGAATAAGACCTGCCATTCGAGGCCTAGTCTCCGGAAATCTCTGAGAAAATATCTTGTCATTACATGACAGGGGTGATTTTCTGATGAAGTTAAGAAGCGTGTTGCGAAAATGATTCTGAAGAGCGAAACTTTAGACGGTAGATGCACTAGTCCGAGACCTCCTAAACTTATCGGAGCACACAGATCTTTGATTCTTGCCCAATGTCTTCTGCCAGCCCACACAAAATTTGCTATCTCACCTTGCATTCTATCGAGAAGTGTTGGCGGTGGTGGGATAATTTGTAAGGTATACCAAAGAAAAGGCGCTATAAATTGATTCACAATAAGAACTCGGCCGCGAAGTGACATAGCCGAAGCTCTGTGTTGCCATCGCCGAATACTGTTGGTGAATTTTTCATGAAGCTTATTGAAAACCATGTTATTTGTCAAGGGTGCATTTCCTAATGTTACACCAAGATAGTTTCCACTTTCCGATGACCACTTGAAATCAAGAGGAGTATCTAATCGACCAACCCAGTTTCCTGACCAGAGCCCAGTGGATTTGGTATTATTTAGCTTTGCCCCAGATTGTTCAGCGTACACTGCGTAGCATTCGGTAAGTTGGATAAAATCTGCTTCTCTGTGTATAAATACTGATACATCATCCGCATACGCGGACACTACCAATTTCCTTTCTTGTACGCAAGGTAAGGGGAAACCACATAGTCGCTCTCGACAAAGTCTGAGAAAGGGTTCTATTGTAAGAGAAAACAGTTGGCCAGACATAGGGCATCCTTGTCTAATGCCTCTGTCAGGTGCTATCGGCGCAGTTAGGGAAGATCCTACTCTTATGTATGAGATTGCATCACAATACATAGTTCTCATGATTGATATGAAGCGTTCGCCAAATCCGTATAGTTGTAATAGGTGAAAAAGATAATTTTGATCAACTCTATCGAAAGCGTTCTCTTGATCAACGGACAATAGAGCGAGTGGTAAGTTTTGCCTGTTGGCGTAGTCGATTATGTCGCGATGCAGGTGTAGATTATCGAATATTGTTCTTGTGGGAACGCAGAAAGCCTGGTCTGGATGGATTAACTTGGACATAATACTACTTAGACGCGAAGCCAGAGCGCGGGCAATGATTTTATAATCTGTCGTTAATAACGATATGGGACGCCAATTCTTTATTTCTAAATGGTCTCCTTTTTTAGGTAGTAAAGTTATAACAGCTTTGGTGACTGACTTAGGTAACTTGCCCGATAACATGGATTCATTGAAAACATCATAGAAATGATCTCTTAGCTTGTCCCAAAAGCTAATATAAAATTCAGGAGTAAGTCCATCAATGCCCGGTGACTTTCCTTTATTCAAAGAAAAAAGAGCGCTTGTTATATCACCCAGAGTGTAAGGGATGTCAAGACGCTCTCGCTCTGAATGCGATAAGGAAGGCAAATCATGGTACAACTGTGAATCTACCTGTATGTTCATTGGTGCAGCAGAATACACACTGTTAAAATGTTGTCTTGTTATGGTACACATGGTAGAGGCGTCAGAAAAGATTACTCCGTTTAAACGGAGTTTTGATAACGGCTTGAATGACGAGGCTGCCTCTCGTGCCAGGAGGGAGCTTGCTGGACGATCTGTTGCAAGGAGGTGATCGTGTCTAGCTTTTGCAAGTAACTTTTCACTCTGTCGAGTGTAAGCATCTCGAGCGTGTTCATTTGCGGCGGAAAGATCAGCCATATTTCTACCTTCTGTACAAGACTCTCTGACAATCTGTTCAACGCGGTTCTCTATTTGGCGAAATGTCGCATCTGATACACGTTTACGGATGCGAACAAAACGCTTGCACGTCTCTTGAATTTCAAGTTTCAACGCGTCCCACCACATGCCCATGGAGTCATATAGCTGTTGATGATCGTCAAATGTAAAAAGCAATTCTGTTATAGACTCCATGAAGGACGGGTCAGAAAGAAGTGCGTTGTCGAAACGCCAATACGGCGGAAAAGTTTTAGGTGAATTTATCGTTAATTTTACAAGTAATCCAAGGTGGTCGGAAAAGGAAGGCAGAACTTTAACACTTGACACAGATGTCGAGATTTGTGGCGAGCTATAAAATCTATCGAGTCTTGAAGCGCTGTAGTAAGGGGCGTTACTAACAAATGTGTAACCAGGTTCTTGGGGATGAAAATCCCGCCATACATCTGACAAATTATTAGCTACCACTATACGTTTGAGCTGCTCAACGACACGAGGATATCTTTCAAAACCAGCTGATCTATCGACATTGGGGTTCAATGTTGCGTTAAAATCACCTCCAATTAAAAACTGAATTTCGTTGTTATTATTCCCTAGCGCTGACGCTTGAAGTGTAGCCAGGCGGGTCTCCAAATGCGTAAGAATATTTAGGGCTTCGACAAGTGAGTGAGGTATGTATATAGAGTAAACATATAGTGTGTCATCTGTTGTTGGTTGTTTTAAACAGAATTCTTGTAAGTAGCCAGGAACTAGAGAGTTTTCTTCATTAAGTGTGAAAGGTGATGATTTTCTCAAACCGATCATAGTGCCTGTACATACATGCACTGGAGGGTTGAAATAAAAGTCATACTGTGAATTTAGAAAAGGAAAGGGTGATTTTACTACGTTAGTTTCTTGAAGGAGGATGATATCAGGAAAATGTCTCGCCAAGTATACCTCTAATTGCATCCACTTTGCCTCACTCCTGACACTCTTTGTGTTGAGTGTCAAGAAAGAAACCGTGGCGTTGAGAGTTTGATGGGGGTCTATTCTAGGTGCTTCGAAGACAAGCTCTCGTTAGATAAAGAGCGTGTCAATGAGCCACTGTCGTCACCTGTTACGCTATAAAAATCAAGAGTTTTACGCAAGTTAACAATGAGTCGCTTGACACGTTCTTTAATTGCCCTTTCCGATATAAGCCCCGGTTGAATGGAGACTAACATGTCAATTAGACCTGGCACATCCTCTGTGTAGCGCCGTGCAACTCTCAGAGGGTGATCGTGTCCTTTAACTTCTTTCAAAAACTGTTGTAGCTCACACGAAGACAAGACACTTTTATTATTCATGGAGTCGAGAATATCTATAGCCGCTTGAGGAAGGACTGTCCCCAACTCGAGAAGAAAAAACTCATCTTGAGTTTCTTTTCTCTTCTTCTTCGGTGGCTGTTTACCTTTCACCACAGGTGCGGTTGAGGTTGTAGCCTGCTCGGTAGGAATGACGTCTAAAATCATGCTTTCGTTTGGGCAGTCAACAGGAAATAAACAAACTTCGGAAGAAGTGTCTTCAATTATTGCAATATCATTCGCTCCGCCACTATTACTGGCTGATGGTGTGAGATCATCTAGTAATACAACATTAGTAGTTGGTGATATATTTGATGACCGACCGTCCTCTGTAGATTCTGTAGCTTTCCGTTTTCCATGGCCACTTAAGACGGGAAAGTTTTCAGTGTCTAACTGTTGTTCAGTTACGCTTAAAGGTGAACTTACTGCCACACAGTTTCGTGCAACATGTCCTGGTTTCCTGCATTTAAAGCATTTGATATCATCAAAAGATAAAAATACTCGGTACGATTCCCCATCGAACGGTACTAGAAAAGAGTCAGCGAACTGCCTATTCTCTTCTCTCACGACGAAAACTTGCCTTCGAAAACTCAAAACATGTTCAAGTCCGGTTTCTTTGACACCTAAAGCGATGAACGTTACTGGCGAAACAACTTTAACAAACGTTGCGAGTTGTGCAATGAGTGCATCATGTGGAATGCTTGGGCAGACATTTGATAAAACAAGACGTTCTGCTCTCGTCACTAAGCGACGGGCTGTTAGAAATTGATCTCCTATTATAACTCCTCCATGGTCTACAATGAAACTGTCAACGAGTTTCGTACTGTTGAAGTAGAACGCTACTCTACCAAGTGACATTCTTGATGCGAATAACACATTTTTGGGACCAACTATCTTGGCAACAGCGCTTAGGTATTGAGCTATCGTTATCCCTTCTATAGATTGAATAATGATAGCTTGTTCCTTGGCAGGGAAAAATTGAACACTTGATTGTTTGTGTGTTTGAACATGAGGCCGGGCAGTAGACGAACTGGGTCGTTTTCCCTGAGTGTAGGATGAGTTACTTTGATTTATCACCATATTGCTGTACGTTTTTTGCGTTGATTCCTCTTTCTCCGTATTTTCGATATGTGCGATAGGTGCAACAAGGTCACTTTCACGATTACTGTTTACAAAATATTTATCAAGTTCGGGGTTGCTGGTGGATGTTCGCCGATCAAGGCCTCTCTTAACTGGTAATACGGTTGTTGTAGTAGTTTGCACCGGGCCAGCTGGCACAAACATCGGTGGTCGTTGAACTGGTGGTGAATCACTGCGCCCCTTGCGAACAGAGGACGTAGTTGTTGTCGTGGGGATCGAAGTAAAAACCGAAGTATTTACTTTTGAAACTGTGCTCTTCATAATTGTTATCTATTATCAAATAAATGAAGAACGTGATAGCGTCAGCGTCGTACACAATATGTACAACGTCGTGTATGAATAATTAATGTAACGTAGGCTGACAGAGTGAGCCCACTCGTCCACCTGGCCTTCCCAGACCAGGCAAAATAATTGTGAGACCAAAACTCAAATAAATATGTATGTGGATAAATTCGGACAATGTTTGGTGGCTGGTCAGAACAGCGAAGAACACCAAATAGAGCCAAAAATATATAAAAACTTACATATTATCAGCTATATCACATGATAATGGAATGGAATGTGCCGGTATATGGATGAGAATATCACTGTATATACGAGTAACGTTAGCTGCTGTACGCTGTACGGATTTTAACCGGTTGAGCAGGAGCGAAAACGAAACACGTCCTCTCGCTACGAGATCTAGAGAGTGTGTGTGTGTGTGTGTGTGTGTGTGTGTGTGTGTGTGTGTGTGTGTGTGTGTGTTGATGAACCGGGACGTGTGATTGTTTGGCGGGAATAGTGCTTGCGATTGGGGGTTGCGGTATTGTTTATTGGCCGGTTAAATATTGTGACTCGTCTTCAGTCGGTTAACGATAGTCGGTTAGTTAGTACGTGGTCTGACGGGAGGGGATTAAGTGCTCGTTAACGTTTAGTCGGTGAACGTTTGTGAATATACGGTAATATACGTGATTGTGAGAAGGGAAACGGGGTATTTGGTTGGTGTTACGAGTGAGTGTGGTGCTGCGTTATGGATATTGTGATGAAGCGATTTTTTTTCATAAAAAATACGTTATGTTAAGAGTGTCTTTCGTTGAATTGAATTGAATTGTTGGTGTTTAACGGCGCGTCAACATCTTGGTCATTTTTCGTTTGGGTAGCGTACTTACAATTATTCTTTACGGTATTGAAACCGTTGAGAAACAAAAAATTATGTATTCGTGAATCTACAAATAATTTTTGGCATATTCATATTATTTACATAGACTTATCTGACATATAAGTTCATATAAAATGGTTTTTACCGAAATTTTAATTTCAATTAAATTAAATTAAATGTATATTTTACATCTAATTTTTCCAAAGACTGTGTAGCCCTATGTGGCTGATCACAAAAAAATAATTCGATCTGAATTTTAAACCGAAATTCAAATAAAATCAACGCACATATGTGCCCCGTTCGAACTACCGTACTTTCATCCAGAGCTTTAATTAGGGAATAATTATTTTGTATCTTGTTGCGAGTTATTTAAATATAAACTATTCACATTTTGATAAACGATACACATTTTTTTTATGTTGCTCAACGACCCCACCAACATCTAGGTTATACGGGGGTACGAATGAGAGGATGATAATGAAACGATGAAGTGATGATAGTGAAAGGACGTTTACAAAAACCCATGCCTTATGCGGGACTTGAACCCACGCCCAACGATGACTTCAGTTACTACCGCTAGCGATAATTGACTTGGCCATCGGGGTGGCTTTAAAATTAATTATTCACGTCCGAACGATCCTAATTTATCGTCCTTACTTCGTGTCAACGGCACAGTGACTTGGACGATGACTTGATGTCAAATTTGACTTGATAATAAAACAAATCGATAACAATTAACAACAATAATTACCTTGATAACAGTTTGGTTTAACTTCATAACAAGTTTGACAAACGAATACGTGATTTGTTAAATCGTATTCCTAAAAAACAGCAAACGATCAAATATAAACTTCTCAATAAACGTCTTTCAAAGTGATTGTTGTAAATAAATTAGGTACATCAATGTCAAAAACTTGTTGTTTTAGCGTCCGTCAATATGTTGACCTTGCTTTAAGGGTAAATGTGAGTTAGTTGATTAGGGATTGTTAGTTATCAAAAATCCAATACCAGTACCTTAAAAAGATCGCAGTTTATTTTACTCTCCACAAAATAAAGCAAATCGGAGTTATTCAATTTATAATGAATTTATTAAAATTAAAACTGAGATCTAATACCGAGACGATTGGTCGAGTGGCTAACCCAGTGAACCGTCAATCAAGAGACCGGGGTTCGATTCCAGCCATGGTCGACAATCCTGACAGGGCTTTTTCGTGGTTTCCCTCTGTCGTTCAGGTTAATAATGGGATGGTTCTCCATCAACAGGTCACGACCGACTCCTTCCCACTATCCAAATACACCTGATAAAATAACCTTTCATCTCTTTTCAATGAATGACAATAAGCGGTGTTTTTGTAAAATTTTAATTTTCGTATTCTGAACCATAAACTACAAATGAATCAATAAAAACAACTGTCATATCCGTAAATCAACTCCCATTGCCCCTTAATAATCTAGAAAATAAAACAATACGTCACAAATTGAAAACAACATGTTTTTTTATATTACTTTTGTTTTTATTTACTGCAATGATACTCTATAATTTGTGTTTTTCTACCGCGCTCGGTATTGTCTTTGTCGCCCGTCCGTCTCCCGGCATTGACCAGTAGTGTAGCGCAGGTGTTTCGAGTCGTCGTGACGTCACAATGACCTACCTCAACGTTATGGTACTTGAAATCATTTTGTCACGGACCGTGGATTTATATATAATGTATACTTCTTTCCACGAGAAATGTCTACCCGAATCACCCGTACGATAATGGTGTAGGATGGGAGAAACCTTCTCTCGTGGTTACAAGTATAGGCCTATGCGTTAGTAGTGACTAGGCAAACGCAGAATATGCGTTGTACGATGAGCGAGATGTCTAGGCCTATATTAAGTATAATCGAAAACTACACACCTTGATCATATAAAATATATTTCATTCGATACCAACGAGTCTAGGGAACCGTGGATCTATCACTGCAACACTGTTTACATTTGAGGAAAATTTGAATTATATTGGTGAGATTTCATTTTTCAATTTTTTCCTCTCAGCCTTATCTTATGGGATTTTTAGAAATTTTGAGATGATGTACCCCAAAATTGGTCCAACCGATTTGACCCCAAAACTATACAGTTCTAAGTTGGATAAGTTTTCGTATAAAAAAAAGTTCCATGTCGATCGGTCAAATCCTGCGACCTGTGCAGTGATTACAAAAAAAAAAAAAAAAAAAAAAAAAAAGGCAAAGCTCCGTAAGAGTTTCATGGAAATCTTCGCTAACGCTCATCTAATAAAAAATGAAGGTTCGAACGAAATGAAGGTTCGAACCACCCAAACGATAATGGTTTGGGATAGGTAGAACATTCGATCGGAACCTTCTCTCATGGTTACAAGTAGGCCCATGTGCTGGAATAGATAAGAAATTAAGGATCGAAAACCCCGTGCGATAATGGTGTGGGATAGGAGGAACATTCGATCGGAATCTTTTCGCGTGGTATACTCGACAATTATATTCATCTCGGCTGGGCATAAGTAACTCTGAGTCTATGTGCGGTGATAGCACCCCTTTTTTTAATGTTGCTTGACGACCCCACCAACAGCTAGGTTATACAGGGGTACGAATGAGCGGATGATAATGAAACTATGAAGTGATGATAGGTGAAAGGACGTTTACAAAAACTTAGATCTGTATAGTTTTGTGGCATTATCGGGTGGTAACTTTTATTTTCATGAATTTTAGACATTTCAAAAATACCCATTAGAATAACACAGCGGGAAAAAAAAGTATGTTGATTTTCTAAAAAAAATGACATTTTGCGTGTAGTTGAATTAGGCCTACATTTTGATACACATTTCTAGGCATTTTCAGCTTGATCGGGTCAGCCATTTTGAAGAAAAACATGAAATGTGCTGAATTGGTACCACTCGATCGAAGCAGTTTTTACCCATTTTTACCCTTTACCCATTTTTACCCATACTATTACTATCCGCTCGTCTAACAACGCATATATGGCGTTTTCCTAATGATAAAAAATGCGGTCAAATTTCATTCTTCTCAAAGAAATATTGATTTCAAACGTGTTGAGTTTTGCCTATGCCTATACTCACATCTTAATCATATTGTTTTCGAGTTTCAACCTCCGCTAGCTACCTGAATCCATACTTGAATGTTCTAGATAATAAATGCGATTCGTTGTACACAAAACCTCCATCATAACGATGATTATATATATTTACTGGAAATAACAAAATGCAGTTCGAATTGCGATCTTGTAGAAATCAGCCAAGCGTTAAGTTGAGATGAAAAATACCTGAACAAATTCTTTTATTCATTAGTATAATCAAAGTTGTTGTCAGTTATTTTGATTTATTCGCTTGTAACACGCTAGTAAACATTTTTCTTTCATTCATTTTTGTAATCTCTGTATTTTTTATTCACATTGTTTTCCTTCCGACGGATTAAATTATAATGTAATTAGTTTCATTTTAAATGTTTCAAACACGCTACAACTAACTTATTTATACATATTATTCAAATATAAAAATATATTTTATATATATTTGAAATTGAAAATATATAAGTATATATATATATATATATAAATATATATATTGTTTTTAGGCCGCCCCGGTGGCTAAATCAATTCCCCCTAGCGGTAGGAACTGAAGTCACTGTTGGGCGTGAGTTCGAGTCCCGCAGAAGGCATGGGTTTTTGTAAACGTCCCTTCATCTATCACCACTTCATCGTTCCATTATCACCCACTCATTCTATCCCCGTATAACCTAGCTGTTGGTGGGGTCGTTAAGCAGCATTACAAAAAAAAAGAAAATATATAGGCCTATACTATATATTTATATAAGTATATAAAATGTATTATTTTTCAATCGATGACTCCGACCTATACACGGCATATAGGTCTTTACTAAACAATAGAGTTTTCCCATTATTTTACCTGTATGTAAATGATTTATAGGCCTATATGCTCTCACTTCTACAACGAAACAAAACATATTCAGGCCCATCAGTTATGAAATATTCATAAAATATGAAATATGAATACAATATAAAAAATTCTGACCTATAAATGTTCATATAGATTGAATACTAGGTCTATTCCAATAGGGCTATTGTAGGCCTATTGAATTTTTATTTATTCAATACTGCTTAACGACCCCACCAACAGCTAGGTTATAAGGGGTACGAATGAGCAGGTGATAATGGAACGATCAAGGGATGATAGGTGAAAGGACGTTTACATAAACCCATGTCTTATGCGGGACTCGAACCCACGACCTATTAACTGACCGCTATTATTTTAAATTGTATTGTATTGTGTTATCTGACTAATATGCCCATGCATCAGTTGATTATAATTATATATGTGGTTACTAATTATTGTATAATTACTTACAGTCTTATTATTATAATAATTGTTTGTTATAACATGTAATTATAATTGAATTCCTCTTGACATCAGCTTTTATATAATGTTCCACATCCGCATATAAACAAAACAATATCAACAAGTTTGATTACAAGGTCTTTTATTATAGTGTTACGTTTGACTCGTCGTTCAGGTCGTTGATGATCTGATGATTCGTCATTCAAACCGTTGACAACCTGATGTGACGTGTCATTTGATATCGTTGAAATCGTAAACAACCTGATTTGATTCGTTGTATTATTTGATTCGTCGTTGAAAATTGTATTCATCGTTGTCAAACCGATCTGATTTTTCGTTTTATTTGATTCGTCGTTAAGGTCGTTAACCTGATCTGCTTATTCGTTTCATTAAGGACTCAATCAATCAGTTTTAAATCATTCTTGCTTCTCAAATCGTAATCCAACACTTATCAATAATCGATATAATAATGATAATAATACTAACGGCTACTGGTCTTATTACGAGAAAAAAGCTTCAGCCAAAAAAAATGCAAATTTTCCAGCAATTAAAATTCAAAATCCATCAGTTGTAAAAGTAATTTCTAGCCGCCCTCGGTAGCTCAGTCAGCTGAGGCACCGCTTCAGAAATTGAAGTCACCATTGGGCGTGGGTTCGAGTCCCGCATAAAGTTTTTGTAAATGTCATCACTTCATCACTTCACCGTTTCATTATCACTCGCTCATTCGTATCCCCGTATAACCTAGCTGTTGATGGGGTCGTTAAGCAAACAATAATCATCATCATTATTTCTAGACACCTACTTACTATAAGTGCCTTTTTGAAAGAATTACTGTACTGTATTCGTTATGGTCGTTTACAACCTGATCCAACTCGTCGTTTGATTCATATGATTCGTCGTTAAGATCGTTAACAACCTCATCTGACCCGCCGTTGACTCGTCGTGAAACAGTGTAAAATGATACCGAGATACAATAACAATAAAAAGTGTAATAAAAGTGCGGTCACAGAACAAAGTCAAAGGATTATCATCGCTGATTGGTTGAACAGGATCTGCGTTAGCGCATCGGCAACCACCCCGCGAATAAATGTACTGTATGGTGGGTCTCTTTTACGCCTTGATTTATGTTCCTACAGTTTAATGTGCGTGGGAGTCGATTTAGCGAGATGTCGTTTTTTTTTGTGACATTTTTTCGAACGGTATGAGATTTCAAAATTTTAATACGGTTTCAATACCTACAAAATGGTGTAAAATGTAAAATATAACTCGTGTATACGGCTTGAAAATATGTTATAAACTTGACAATTATGTGATAGAAATCAAATAGTTTTTACCTTTAACACCATCTTGGAGGTAATAGAAGTATCTGTGTTTCTCCCGTATTAGAATTTCGATATCTCATACCGTTCAAAAGTTATCACAAAAAATATATTTCTCTAAATCCACTCCCATGGACTCTTCTGGTTAAGTTTTTATACATAGTCATATTTTTTCATTTGATTGATCCATTCTTTATAATATGTTATCATTATTAGCCACATTTTGCGTAGAGACGGTAATGTAAAATCTAGATAATAAAGTTATAAAGTTGAGGTCACAAATGGCCTTTAGAATAGAATAGGCATGTAATATGTTTTATTAATCCAAATTGATCGTATAGTTATGCAAGACAGGTCTTGATAGTAAATGTAGAAACAAGTAATGAAAAATAATCTTACTATCCTATATATAATTTTACTATCCGATGCTATCCTATTTTTTTATTGAGACAAATAAAATAAAATCTACATCGATTCTTCAAGTTTTCAACGAAACTGTTCAGATCACTGTTTAGATTAAACCTCCTACAAAATTCTACAAAATAAATGTGATAGTGCCCATATAGCGCCTATCAAAACACCACAGTGATATTCGAAATAGTATAGGTGGTTCTCAAGTATATGAAGATCTTGCTTCGAAACTATCAAATTTATAAAACCACTGTTTAGATTAAACTGCCTAAGTCTATATAAAATTGTAGAAAAAAAAATGTGATGGTGCTCATAGCGCCTATCAAAAGACCACAGTGATATTCGAACTATTATAGGTAGTTCTCAAGTATGAAGAGTGAAGATGTTGTTTCAAACTATCAAATTAATGAAATCACTGTTCAGATTAAACTTCCTACAAAATTCTACAAAAAAAACAACTTGTGATAGTGCCCCTATAGCGCCTATCAAAAGACCAATCACAGTGATATTCGAAATATTATATAGGTGGTTCTCAAGTATTAATATGTTGTCTCAAACTATCAAATTAATGGAATCACTGTTTATATTAAACAATTCTTACGAAATTCTACAAAAAAAAAACTAGTGATAGTGCCCCTAGCGTCTTATCAAAATATCCATCACAGTGATATTCGAAATATTATAGATGGTTCTTAAGTATATGAAGATCTTGCTTCGAAACTATCAAATTTATAAAACCACTGTTTAGATTAAACTTTCTATACAAAATTTTACCAAAAAAACTTATGATAGTGCCCCTATAGCACCTATCGAAAGATCAATCACAGTGATATTCGAAATATTATATAAGGGGTTCTTAAGTATATGAATATGTTGTTTCAAACTATCAAATTTATAAAATCACTGTTTATATTGAACTTCCTACGAAAACTACAAAAAAAAACTTGTGATAGTGCTCCTATAGCGTCCTATCAAAAGACCAAACACAAAGATACCTTCGAAATATTATAGCTGGTTCTCAAGTAGGAAGATCTTGCTTCGAAACTATCTAAAACACAATGGGTCTAATTGAGCGTAAATCATTACTCCTTAATTATTCACTCCTTTTCTCAGATCCATGATCACATGAATCTGTGACGTCGTTTAAGATGTTTGAGGGGGGCGGGAGGGGGTGGGGGGATGGGGGCATGTGGAGGGTAGTCATTAACATACCATGCCACTGCATAACAACTAGCAATTAAACGAGAGGGAAAAGGGTTATAAATAAGTTAGTAAGAGACAAAAGAGGGCTGACTATAGTATCTAGCCGGAGTGAGATAGTGCTATCTGTAGTTTGGGGGTAGGGAGAGAGATAAGGGAAGACGCGGGAACAATGGAGCAAGTTAATGAAACTCATTGAATATAATGGGCGTAAGAAGTGGGTTTTAAGGGATGGACAAAAATAGGGGATGAGATTTTGATGTGGGATATAAGCGAGTTTGAAATGTGTCTTTTTTATAGGTTACCGTACAAGGTTTAGGCAGTTTTATTAGCTCCTCTATTTTAGAATAACTAGGAAAACGCCATATATGCGTTGTTAGACGAGCGAATAGTAATAGTATGGGTAAAAATGGGTAGAAACTGCTTCGAGTGTACCAATTTATCACATTTTATGTTTTTTCTTCGAAATGGCTCACCCGATCAAGCTGAAAATTTTTAGAAATGTGTATCAAAATGTATTTCAACTTCACGCAAAATTTCATTTTTTTGGAAAATGAAAATATTTCCTTTTTTTCTCGCTGTGTTATTCTAATGGGTATTTTTGAAATTCATAAAATTCATAAGAAAAAATTACCCCCCGATAATGCCACAAAACTATACAGATCTAAGTTCGATGAGGAACCATATCGAAAAGAGGTTTGAAGTTGATAGTTGAGCGTTTGAACTGTGGAGAACCGACAAAAAAAAAAAAAAAAAAAACATAAAAACGAACACCAATTTTTTTCAGTATGTCAAATTGAATCCTCGCTAAAGCTCGTCTAATTATATTTTTCAAATACATTTTTATAACTATTATTTTCAATTACTCTATTTTATTTTTTATTTTCGGTTTAGGAAGTGAAGGGTACACGGGAATAACGATACAAATCACATTTTCTGAAAAAAATAAATGAGTGAGGCTAGATATGCCATCTAACAGTGTTTTTCTCAAGCATTCTGAATATGTATCGAGATTTTAGATATCAATTGATAAAAGTCTTTGATCAATTGATGAAAAATCGAGTTGAAATATCTACATCTATAGAAAAAAACGTGGGTTTGAACTTAAAATTGTATTTATGTCAGTTCTCATGCACTATTTGTGGCAATTGTATCGTTATTGACGTGTACCATTCAAGTGTTACAGGCTTGTCAATTTTTTATATCAGATGTAATACCCACTGTAAAGATGAATAAGATCTATTTGCGTCGGTGAATGATGAATGAGATGGTGAGAATGTAAGAAGAAAGGCTATTTTATCGAGTGTTTTGAATGGTGATAGGGAAACGGTCATGGCCCGTTTTTTGAGGAGTTATCCCAGTTTCCCTCGTATACCCTTCTTATTCATCAGTACAGTGCGTTAAACTCAATATAAATAAACTAGGCAAACGCAGAATCTAGAAAATAAAATCTAAAACTCTACATACCCTGATCATATAAATTGAACTTAATTCGATACCACCGAATCTAGAGAGCCGTGAATTAACAATGCAACATTTCCCCTGCTATTATTTCTATCTATTCGATGAATAAAAAACATGTATTACATTCTTTTCTTCGAAACGGCTGGTCCGAATTGCATACCAATTTTTAATTATGTGTATAATATCCGTGTTCACATTTGAGGAAAATTTGAATTATATTGGTGAGATTTTATTTTGCAATTTTTTTCCGCTCAGCCTATAATCTTGTGGGGTTTTTAGAAACTTTGAGATGATGTTTCTCAAAAATGGGCCAACCGATTTGACTCGAAAACTTTAAGGTTCTAAGTTGGATAAGTTTGCGTATAAAAAAAAGTTCCATGTCGATTGGTCAAACCCTGCGACCTGTGCAGTGCTTACAAAAATACAGACAAAGCTCCGTAAGAGTCGAGTGGAAATCTTCGCTAACGCTCATCTAATAAATGAATAGGGCCTGGTTTCACGAAACTGGATTGTGCAATAGTTAGCGAATTAACTTGCTAACCATGGTTATATATGTTATTTTCATACCTTTAACTGGTAGTTAGTGGATAGGTACTTATCTCTAAGATTCGTACAACCGGGTCTAAATAAATTAATAGAAAAACCGCTAATTTACACAAATAAATTCAAAAACGTTCACAGAACTTGAATGAAAATGTTTCTCAATTTCAATTGAGTTGAGTGCATTTTCCCCTAGCTGTGATTTTATCAAATTTAATTACATATTATAAATAGAATGACTTACCGAGTGTCCTTGAAAAGCTGTAAAGTTCTATTTTGGGCTGGTCCGAATCTTGATGCAAACTTTCATGGCGATCTTTCAATTCAAATATACGATCTCTCTGTATTCAGTTATTTCAGTTCTTTCTCTTCAGATTTTCTAATGGAATAATTTCTCGTACCGTTGTTCAATGTCATATCTCGAGGACATTTTTAGTGTTTTCCTAGCTTTCCTGTTTCAAATATATTCTTTAATTCTTTGTTACGCAATAGCACCAAGCAGGACTCAAATCGGAACCGAAAACCGACTTTTTTTCATTTTTTCAAAATGTAGAATGTTTGAAAAAATAGAACCTATATATATGAGGTATTAGATATTGTTTTTTTCCGTCGCGTCGTTTGAGTTAAATTCTTACTCGACGTTTCGGTCTCTATGTTGAGACCTTTCTTAAGAGTTAATCTGGTTCAGAAGAATACAACCGTCTCAGTCAGTCTCTTTCTTCTGAGACGGTTCTATTCTTGTGAACCAGACTATATCTTGAGAACGGTGTCAACATGGAGGCCGAAACGCCGAGTAAAGAATTAACTCAAACGACGCGACGGAAAAAAACAATATCCAATACCTCATATTCGGGTCGCGAAAGCCTTAAACTATGTATTTTTTCTTTTTTGTAAGCACAGGAATCGGAACCTTTTGTCTAGTTTCTTCAACATTTCGTCACTGTTCCAAAATGTTATTGATTTCATTTTTTCAAATCATCATTTGAAATCATATGGATTTGAAATGGATATGGATTAAATAAATGTGTGTGAGGGCTTTATACCAAATCTTGGAGAACCCAAATGTTCGAACCGCCTGATGTGGATTTTCGGAGATACGGGGTTTTAAAGATTTGGTCAGTCGAGTAAACGTGTCGGACAAATTGGTTTTTAGTACATGCAGGTTTTCCAGGAATTGTTATTTTCTCCAAGATATAGGTTTTCTGAGATTTGGTTTTTATAAGATATAGGTTTTCTGAGATCTATGTTTTCCAAGATATGGGTTTTATAAGATTTGTTTTTTATAAGATATGGGTTTTCTAAGATTTGTTTACTTATAAAATATGGTTTTTCTAAAAAAAAAAAAATCCAAGATATGGGTTTTATAAGATTTATTCCTTCAGAGATATGGTTTTTCTGAAAGATTTGTTTTTTCCAAGATATGGTTTTACAAGATTTGGTTCTTCCAAGTTCTGGGTTTTTTTAAGAATGATTTTTTCTCAAGATATAAGTTAAATTCTGAGATGTAGTTTCTCGAGGATTCGATGTGCTGCCTGTGTAAGGGTAGCTAATAGGGGTATAATAGCCAAGCAGATCTGGTCACCCCTAACGCACACAATCTTCGAGCAGAGAAGTGCTTTGTCTTTCCTTCGAAAGAAAAATGTAAAAGCTAGTTTATTACGAGAGGAAGTTGTAGCCAAGTGTTTTAAAAGTCGAGTTACGCTGTAGTTGGTCGCACTCTACTCGGGATTGAGCGAGCTATAAGTGGAGGAAAACTCTACGGGGAAACGAACGAACTGTCGAATGAATGCATGTTTGAAAATATGGGATTTCGATGATCTTGTCTGTCGATGAAATAAACTGTAGAAGATATATTGGTGGCCGACGAAAAGGTTTGACGAAGATATGTGATTTCGATGATCTGGTTTGTCGAGTAAATGAATTATCGATGGAATGGGTTCTCGAAGATATGGGTTGTCGATAATTTGGTTTGCAGTAGATATGGGATTTCGATGATCTGGTTTGTCAAGGGAATAAGCTGTCGATGAAATGGATTTTCGAGGATTTAGGATTCCGATGATCTGGTCTGTCGAGGAACTGAACTGTCGATGAAATGGGTATCGAAAACCCATTTCGAATGAATGAATGAATTGATTTCTATTATGTGGTCTGTCGAATAATTGATTTTTCAAATAAATGGGATTTCGATGATTTGGTCTGTCGAAGAAACGAACTTTTGAATGTATAGGATTTCGATAGTTGGTCTATCTTGGCAACGAACTGTCGATAAAATGGGTTTTCGATCGAGGAAACGAACTGTCAAAGATATGGGATTTCGATGGATTGGTCTGTCGATGAAATGATGTATTGAAGGTATGGAATTCCAATGATTCGATATCGCATCAGCTGTCACCACTTGTTACTGATTGTAAATGTAAATGACTCATCAACTAACCGTGTTCCTGTTCTTGTGTGCAGGAGCGCGGACTGCCGGTGCCGCACGCGACGGTGCTCGGACCCAGCTCGTACATCCCGCCCAATGAGGTGAGTACAGCAGTCACGTGACCTCGTGTCGGGTCAATTGGAGCCCGCACAGAGGGACGAGTGAGTCGTCTGCTATAGGCGTGTGGGCTCTTCAGCATCGGAGGTTGAATATATATATATATATATATATATATATATATATATATATATATATATATATATATGTGTGTAGGCCTAGCTATAATAAAATGTCACTTTTCAGAAATTTGCCCTTCCTTGAAACAACTGGTGGCTCTAAAAAGAGCCTCTGAAAAACCCCCAGGCTCTTTTCAGAGCCACCAGTTAATTGTTTCAAGGAATTTCCGAAAAGTGACATTTCATCATCTTCCTCCGGCCCTCAAAGTCTACGCTACAATATATATATATATATATATATATATATATATATATATATATATATATATATATATATATATTGTAGCGTAGACTATAGCGTAATATATATATATATATGTATATATATATATATATATATATATATATATATATATATATATATATATATATATATATATATATATATGTATTGTTTTTTGAAGGAACCGTGAACGCCAATTCAATACAAAGTGTTAACGAAATACACGCACTGAATTAGGCTCGTGATTTCCCGCGTGAACTATCGATTTCGTTTGACCACTCGATTTGTGTTGTGTTGTATTGTAGCCTACTGTATTGTATTGCACACTATTATGTAGTACTGTATTCTACATATTGTATTGTAAAATACTGTATTTTTCCTACTGTATACTGTATTGTACTGTACTGTACTGTACTGTACTCTCGCCCAGTAATTCAAGCGCGTCAACGCCGTCAACTCTTCCCACACCATATACGCCCATATTTCATCAAAGATAAGTTCGATTTGTATTCCATTTCGTAACTGAAGAAGTAAGGTAGGTTTTCGTCATCACAGAATGAGATGAAATATATACGTGTTGCACGCAGCGTAAATATAAATAGCGTAAAATAGCGTGAATTACTATACGCGAACGATTGAACATAGAAACGTAGTCCTATTGACATAACGTTGATCTGGTGCATGTTTTCATGTCTATAAATATAGATGAACATGTAACCCGATATTATATCTATTTTTTTGATACACAGGTAGGCCTATATTCTATACTCGTATGTATTTCTTTTTGGAATTTAATATGTTTGAAAACTCGAGGGGTTAACAACTTCTGAGATCCGGAGTACACTTGCCATGAAATGCCATTGAAATCCCTGAATTGACTTGAAATCCCCTTAGAATCCGTATGAACTCTCTTGAAATCACTTGAAATCAGGTGTACACCAAATTTGCGAGTTGTAAACCCCTCGTGTAAACTGAACCAAGGTTGTTTCTCAGAGGCATCCTTAGACATTAATCTCAGCCGCCCCGGTGGCTAAGTCAATTATCGCTAGCGGTAGTAACTGAAGTCACCGTTGGGCGTGGGTTCGAGTCCCACATAAGGCATGGGTTTTGTAAACGTCCTTTCACCTATCATCACTTCATCGTTTCATCCGCTCATTCGTACCCCCGTATAACCTAGCTGTTGGTGGGGTCGTTAAGCAACATGAAAAAAAAAAAGACAATAATCTCAACTGTTAAATTATCGACTCTGGTGACCTGAGCTATTTATGGTGTTCACAGATAGTAGATTAGTTTAACGGCATATCAACGACAAAGCATGCATTTTATTCCAGTTATCACACATTTATTTCTATAAACTTGCACGTGATGTCTCAGCGTACGTACATCGATATAGGTATATCCATAAAGTTGTCTTCTTCTTTGTCTTCTTTTTCCATTTTTCCATACTGTTTTCGACTTTTCCCCTCACTTTTTATAGGTTTTTCAACTTCTACCCAACTTTCTCCCAACTTTTTTCTCAACACTCTTTGTATAATCTTACCCCACATTTTTCAGATGGAATGAAGATATATGATATGAACATAATTTTCATGAAAATTATCCAAGAGTGAAATTGATAATTTTCATGGCGTGGTGATGGCGATAATATCGTGAAATTATAGTTCCTACATCCGGTTTCAATCAATCAATCCATCAGTCGTTCAATCAATCAAATATTCACTGATTGTGATTGATTGATCCGAATTTTCACACGGTATAAACATGAGGGAAACTCTTCTGCTAACGCGCTCGCTTTGTGCGATCATGAAGATCAGGGGCTTGTCGGATCTTGGTTCGATCCCCGCCACCATTCATCTTTACACGGGTCTTCGTGGTTTTTCTATGTAGTCTAGTCTATTGCTGGGGTGGTCCCCAATATACACTGTGACGAGTGGCTGAGTGGCTAGCACACTGAACCGTCATTCAAGAGATCGGAGTTCGATTCCCGCCATGGTCGGTCATCCCAATAGGGGTTTCACGTGGTTTCTCTCAATCGGTCAGGTCAATACTGGGATGGTACTGTAACAACAGGTCACGACTGACTCCTTCCCACTATCCACAAACATATAAAAAGAACTTTCGATTTATCGTCCCATCATTCTCCGACGCCAATAGATTTCGTCATCAGTGCAGTGCTTCGTAGACCCAATATAATGAATAAAATCCTACAATATGAGCCACTTTACCCTACGTTTCCATGCTTTCCGTGCCATTACCAAAGAAACCTCCATCTTCCTCATCATCACATTGATCATTCATTCGACGCCAATATATCTTATTTATCATCACAGTGCGTCGTTAAGCCCATTGTGATAATACGAGTCAGCTGTTATCGTTGAGTAATGACAACCTCAACAACCTGCGTAGAAAACTATGTGGCTCCTCCACCAGTGTAATCGAGGCTACCTCTTCAAACCCGGCACCTCTACATTATTGGAAGTGTCTCTATTATTTGATTAATTTGATTTGAGAAATCTCAACTAATTTGATTCATTCTTATTGAAAATGTAACGATTCATATTTCATGATAGGTCTATAATGACATGAATATGATTTGTCGTTAAGGAATTGGTTCCACAACAAAGAGGCCACTACCGTCACCTTCCCACTGTCCTTCCATTACCTAAGAAACCTTCATCTCATCATCCCATCATCTCATTAATCAGACCATCCGACACCAATAGATCTTCGCTATCATTAACATCATTTCAAAGTTTATAAAAACCCCATAAGATTAGGCTGGGCGGAAAAAAATTAAAAATAAAATCTCTCCAATATAATTAGAATTCTCCTCAAATATGAACACAGAAATAATACACATCACTAAAAATTGACGTGTAATTCGGACCAGCCGTTTCGAAAAAAAATATTTAATAGGCCCTACATGTTTTTTTTATTGATAGAAAAGATAGAAATATTAGTGGGAAAATATTGCATTGTTAAATTCACGGCTTCCTAGATCCATTGGCATCGGATAAAGTTCATTTTATATGATCGAGGTGTGTAGAGTTTTCTCATCTTACATAGCACATTCCGCGTTTGCCTAGTTAATGAACCATCCGACGCCAGTATATCTCAGTTATCATTACAGTGCATGGTTAAACCCAATATAAAAACGAACTAGTCGTCAATTCGTCTTGTGTTTAGAAACCGATTACTAAGAAAAGTCACTTTTTGTCACTGCCCTCCACTGTACAAAATAGAAGTAAGCTCTCTATTATATACAGTGCTCGTGCCTTCAATCAATACAGATTTGTCGTCGCTTGCCTTTTGTCCGAATACGGTGTACAAGTTCTTTGTCGTGGTCTTTGTCGTTGTGTTGAACCTTATAGCTATGGCTCCAAGAGGCCTAGAGCGCACAATATGTCGGTAAGGTAGGCATGCTGCTTGTTACTTTACATTCAAGAAATTTTCGGCACGGTGCTTACAAAAATCGAGAAATTTATCTTAACTATTTTTTCCATTTTCAAAAACCAGTGTAATTGAATTAAAAGTTCACATCTCCAAGATAATTGTATGCTCTTTAATTAATATAATGTTTTATTTTTGTGCATTCAATCAGTTTTTAGATAATACGTCAATGAATGTCATCACATTCTCTTTTTATTCATGAACGTATTATCTTGAAACTGATTGAATTCACTGAAATAAAATGTCAATTAACTGAAGAGCATACAATTATCTTGGAGATGTGAACTTTTAATTCAATTACACTTGTTTTTGAACATAGAAAAAAATAGTGAGGGTGAATTTCTCTACTTTTGTAAGTACCATGCATACACCCCCTTAAGGAGGTGTTTTCACGGTACTTACAAAAATAGAGAAATAAATCTTTACTATTTTTTCCATGTTCAAAAATCACTGTAAGTGAATGAAAAGTTCACATCTCCAAGATAATTGTATGCTCTTTAATCAATATGACATTCTATTTCTGTGAATTCAATCAGTTTTAAGATAATACGTCAATGATTTTCATCACATTCTTTGTATTTATGAACATATTATCTTAGAATCGATCGATTTACAAAAACAGAATGTCATATGATTCAAGAGCATAAAATTATTCCGCAGATGATAGGATAGTCCTACTTATTATTCAGTTACACATTCGCGAACGTAGGAGAAACATAGTAAAGATGAATTTCTCTATTTTATAAGAGGCCCACATATAAGAAATATCTTGATTTATCATCCTCTTATCAGGAATTAACTTTTTTTAATTCTTCAGTACCAGAAGCTAGCACGCTGAACCGTCATTCAGAAGATCGCGAGATTGAATTCTCGCCAAGGTCGACCGAACATAGTTTCTCTCAGTCGTTTAGTTTCATACCAGGATGGTTCCTCAACAACAGGCCACGACCGACTCCTTTCCTCTATCCAGAAACACCTATCACCTTTTCTTCCCTACATTTCATTCAACATTCACCGACGTCAATGAATCATGTTCATCAGTACACTGAGTACAGTGTGTCGTTAAACACAATATCAATAAGTGAAATAAAATTAACCCCAATTGGGCGATAATGACTACATCTGACTGTAGGCCTAATACATAATGATGAAATAATATATATAATAAAAATAATATTCATAATAATATTTCCTTCAATAATTGTTATATTTCCGAATGAAGTCGGCCACTAATGAAGGTTATACAAATATACTCCATTCTATTTCTCATTATATTTCTAATGAATGCCCTTAGGGGGCTTCATTACCGTCAACTGACTATTATTTGAAAACCTTTTTATTCACTTTTTGATATTACTCACAAATCTAAAAGCTTTCGTTGTTGTTTTATTATTAGCCTTCAGAAAAATTTTCTACTTTGCGATTATTAATATTTCCTAGAATAGTGTATAGGCCTACAATATATATTTTTTTACGTAAATTTCGTACATAAAGATGTCTAAATTTTAATAAAAGCTGAAAGCATGGAACGGGATGAAAGTTAAATAATGAACTTTTCTTTCCCTTGTCATCGATTCACTCAAAACATATTACAAAGCCGGTGTAAGGGCCTCGTCTTCTCCATCTGCAAATACAGAGGGAAATGAAAAGACGGACTCGGGAAAGGAGAGAAAATCGATTACGCTAAATTGAAAATCCGGTTTACGTTCGATTTTCAAATAGAATGGGTTTCCTTTGTCTTTTTGTTCGATCGGTAAAACAGTTTCCGTTACTCTGATGTATTCGAAATTCAAATAGAACGAGATTTTTTAAGTGTGACCCGGCGCCTCCACCAATATTATAATTTTGAAATGTAAAATATTTTAAGGCTACTTTAAATTTGGTTTCTGAACATTTTGTGCTCGGAATATCATTATTCATACACATTTATATATAAGATTTTTTTCTCCAATAAAATCGAGACTCGATAAAAAATCGTTGTTCCCCAATTGAGGCTAAGGATGAAAGAAAGGATGGTTTAGATGGGGCACCACAAGGGTGATCTTAACACCCCATTTTAATTATTTAAAAATAATTAACTTCAACACCAGGACTGCGAAGTCTGTGATCACACTTTTCCGGCGTAGATAAAAGTCTTTCAGTTTCCAAAAGTCCGGAACACATTATACGTATAAACCGTTTCTGTGATATATCCGGACATTACCAGCATTGGTATTGAAAGTGAACCAAATACACGAATGTTGATATATTTTACTTTGAACAAGGTCTCTTAGGTAATGTACACTTTCTTCCATACAGCAGATGTGAAGTTTATCATTATACAATAAGGAAATAGAACACAAATAATTAGTGATGGGCCAAAATTGAAAAAATGAAGAAAATATAAAAAGTGAATAAAATTATGAATATTGATGGTATGGATGTGTGTTTAGATGGTTTATCAATATGGCAATTCACACCATCCTAAAGAGAAAATCACTGTTCAACAGATATCTTCAAAAATCTGAAGAAAAAAGAAAACATTGCCCATATAAAACACAAATTACAGTTTATTCAATAAATTATACCTGCATTATTTTCAAGTATGATGTTTCACAAATATTCATATATTTAAACGAATACAGTCATTATTAAACATTTCAAACTGCTTATAAATATATGATAATGTCAGCGAAAAGCTATTAACTATGCTAATGTTGCAATTCCATGATTTATACCTTGTTGACTCATGGTTCATGTATATACCACTGCATTAAACACACAGTCAACCTTGTATGTTTAATTTAGTAAATGCCACAATTGTGCAGTTAATGTATTTTGGCTATGCAGTTTGGCGATGCATTTTATGCAGGTTGGCGATGCATTAATAGGTGGCATGACTTTGTGCGCGGAATACCCCTTTGATTTGGGGGTATGACTATGGGAAAGGGGGGGGGAAGGGGGGAGTTGAACGATTCAGATTGGTAGCTTTAAATGCATTTGGAAAGATTAAGCAGTTGGCGTGCTTTGGCGCTGTATAATGGGCCGTGATTGGATGGTAGGGGGGGGTGGGTAGGATGGGGGAGGGGGGGGGGGGAAGGGGAGGTGAAATATTGAGGACATGGTTAGTCAATTTTTTAATTATTATTTAAAATTTTTTATTTTGACAGGGTTTTCAAAACAGAAATACAAAAAAGTAAATAAGGCGGGCAGCAGGGTGTTTATAAAAATAGAGTACTTTTTTTTCTTCACACGAACAAATTTTTAATAAAAATTTTTTTAAAAAAAAATTTTGCTTATTAAAGAATTATTTTGTGAATTCAATCGTTTTTTGATATAGGAATAAATTTTTACCCTTTTTATTATTTTTTTGGGTTTAAATTAAAAAAATTTAATTTAAAAAAAAAAAAGTCATTTAAAAAAAAAAAAAAATTTTTGGGGGATAAAAAATAAAGGTTTTTTTAAAAAAAAAAATTAAAAATTTTTTTTTAAACCCCTAAACAAAAAAAAGGTAAGTTGGGGGGAAAGAAAAAGGGTTTAGGGGGTACAAAGGGGGGGGGTGGGAAAAAGAAGGAATAAATAAAAACGGTTTAAAAAAAAAAGATCGGGAAAAGAACCCCCCCAAAAAAACCTGAGCGAAAAAGAAAAAGGAAAAAAAAAAGACAAAAAAAAAAAAAAATGGGATTTTTTTAAAACCCTTTTTTTAAAAAATTAGACAAAAAATTGGGAAAAATTAAATAATTAAAATAAAAAACCCCATTTGAATGCTTTTTTTCTGAACCCCTAAAAAAAAAAAAAAAAAACAGTTTTTTTAGGGGGAATTTTTTTAAAAAAATTTTGTTAAAATTTTTATAATTTTTTTTATTAATTTTATTTATTTGTATGCTGTTTGGTTTTGTTTTTTCAATATGTAAATTTTTCATTTTTTGCCTTTAAAAAAAAACTTTTTCAGAATTGAAAAAATTTTTTTATGTACATTGGGGAAAAAAATTTTTTTTAAAAAATTAAATCAATTTTTTAAATTTCAATTTAGTGTTAAAATAATAAATTTTTAAAATTAAATTAAAATTTTTATAAAAAAAAAAAAAAAGGGGAGAGAGAGAGAAACAGGGAAAAAGAAAAAAATAATAAATTAAAATTGGCAAAAATTTTTAATCCCCATTAAATATTTAATAATTAAATTTTTTTTTCTATGGAGAAAATGAAACCCCAGGGGGCGTAAAAGGGAAAGAAAGGGGGCCATACCATTGAATAAACGGGGTTTAGTTAAAAAAAAAAAAATTTGGAAAGGAAAGGGGGGAAAAATTTTTATTTATATTAAAAATTTTAAATTTCCCCTTTTTTTACCCATAAATATCGCATTGATTTTTATTTAAAAAAAAAAAAATTTTCAAAAAAAGGGGGGGGGTTTTGGGGGGAAAAAAAAAAGGGGAAAAAAGGGAAAAAAGAGGGTGAAAAAGGGGGAAAGGGGGGAAAAAGGGGGGAAAGGGGGAGAAAGGGGGGGGAAGGGGGAAAGGGGGGGAAAGGGGGGGGGGGAAAAAAGGGGGAAGGGGAAAAAAAGGGGGGGGGGGGAGAGGAGGGGGAGAAGGGGATGAGAGAAAAGGGGGAAAAAATTGGGGGGGGTAAAAAAAAAAGGGGGGGAAAGAGAAAAAGGAAGAAAAGGGGGGGGGGGTAGGAAAGGGGGGGAATAAAAGAGAGGGGGGGGAAAAAAAAGGGGGGGGAAAGGGGGGGAGAAGAGAGGGAGGAGGAGAGAGGGAAAACCCAAAAATTTTTAAAAGCCGGGAATTTGAAAAGAAAATTTTTAAAAGAAAAAAGAGAGAAAAGGCGAAACCCGGGGAAGAGAACGGGGAAGGGGAAAAAAGGAAAAGGTTTTTGATTTTTTAAAAAAAGTTTTAAAAAAACAAAGAACCAAAAAAAAAAACAAATTTTAGGGAAAAAAAGAAAAAAAACCCCCAAAATTTTTTAAAAAAAACCGGAAAAAGGGGGAAAAAAAAAAGAGTAAAAGAGGGGAAGAAGGGGGGAAAAAAAGGGCAGGGGGGGTAAATTTTCCCCCCCCCCCCCCCCCCCCCCCCCCCCCCCCCCCCCCCCCCCCCCAAAAAAACCTTCATTTTAAGGAAAATGGGAAAATTTCCTTTAAAAACCTTATTTTTTGTTTTCGGTTTTTTCTGGGGGTTTAAATTGGGTTTTTTTTTTTGGGTTTTTATGTTTTTTGGGGGGGCCCAACTTTAATTCCCTTTCAAAAAAACCCCACAACCCCGATTTTTTAAAACCCAAAAAATTTTTTTTTAAAACGAACCGTCGAATCCGGTTAATTTCCAAACGAAAAATAAAAAAATAAATACAAAATTGTTATTAGGATTTCAAAGTGGTTTACAAACCTAAATTCATAAAAATATATTAAAATATACAAAATTAAGTGGTGGTTTACATTAGGGCCTCCAGACGGTGTGATGTGAAAGTTTTCAATTTGCGAAATCTAATTCACCAGTTAAGTGTTCGATGATAATTCTATTTGACCATGTATGGTGTTTTCCCAATTATATAGTCTAGCCGTTGTGTAGGTCGTGAGACTATTGTGAGGTGGGAGACTCGCGATCGACCGTTTCCCCTATCTGTTATCAGTAACGATCGAGGGTGCCGACTTGTCAGAGACTAGATAGGGAAACGCTATATGTGTTGTGTTGATCTGGATGAGTGAGGTGTGGAATATGCGATTCGCTGTCTCCCTATCTGTTATCAGAAACGATCGAGAGTGTCGAGTCGTCAACTCGTAGATAGGGAAACGCTATATGTGTTGCGTTGATATGGACTGGGAAAACGCCATATATGCGTTATTAGACGAGCGGACATTTAAGTTATAAATGAGTAAAAACTGCTTCCAATTTAGCACATTTTATGTTTTTTCTTCAAAATGGCTGACCCGATCAAGCTGAAAATTTCCAGAAATGTGTATCAAAATGTAATTCAACAACACACAAAATTTCATTCGTTTGGAAAATGATTTTTTTTCCCGATGTGTTATTCTGATGGGTATTTTTGAAATTTCTAATATTCATAATAAAAAAGTTACCACCCGATAATGCCACAAAACTATACAGGTCTAAGTTAGATGAGGAACCATATTGAAAAAAAGTTTGAAGTTGATAGCTGTGGCCGTTTGACCTGTGGAGAACCGACAGAAAAACGTAAAAAAATGAATAAATGAATAAAAAATAAATAAAAAACATGAAAACGAACACCAATTTTTTCAGTATATCAAATTGAATCCCCACGAATATGCGATTTGCTGTCTCCTAGCTATCTGTTATCAGCAGCGATCGAGGGTGTCGACACGTCATTTACTAGATAGAGAAACGCTATATGTGTTGTGTTGATATGGATGAGCGAGGTGTGAAATATACGATTCGTTTTTAAATGGGACTAAAAGTGACCAATGGGAACGACCATCTTTACAGGGGTTTCTCATGGTTTCCCTCTGTAGTCTAGGCTAATGCTGGGATGGTTCCTACAATACGTCGGCCATGACCGCTTCCTTCCTACTATCCTTCCCATTACCCAAGAACCTTCATCTCATCATCCCATCATCCCATTAATCATCCATCAGACGCCATCAGATCTGCGCTATCATAACAGTGCGTCGTTGAACCCAATATAAAAAAAATGATTTTCATCTATTGTTTTTAGGCCGCCCTGGTGGCCAAGTCAATTATCGCTAGCGGTAGTGACTGAAGTCACCGTCGGGCGTGGGTTCGAGTCCTACATAAGCCATTGGTTTTTGTAAACGTCCTTTCATCTATCATCACTTCATCCTTTCATAATCACCCGCTCATTCGTACCCCCGTATAACCTAGCTGTTGGTGGGGTCATATAAGCAGCATTAAAAGAAAATCGCTCATTCGTACCCCCGTATAACCTAGCTGTTGGTGGGGATGTTAAGCAACATTTAAAAAAAAATGTTTCATATCACTCGCTCATTCGTACCCCCGTGTAACCTAGCTGTTGGTGGGGTCGTTAAGCAGCATAAAAAAATCATCGTTTCATTGTCATCCGCTCATTCGTACCCCCGTATAACCTAGCTGTTGTGGGGTCGTTAAGCAACATTGAAAAAATATAAATATTGTTTTTAGTCCCATTTGAAAACCGACTTGCATAAAAATCCCCGCCTACCGGTGATGGCTGGCATGGGTTATATTATAGGAGCCACTTCCATTCAACGTGACTGCTTCTAATCCTATACTTTGTCGTGTTCACTACTGTCCTGATTGACCGTCTCCTCTATCCATGACCATCAACGTCCGGTAGTTTCGACCCGTAATACCTAATAACATGAATATGTATACAAATGTTTGACAAAGTTTTCAATGACGTTATGATTTGAAGTTACGAAATTCAGTATCCGAGTTGTTGGCTACGATCGACCGTTCCTCTCATTGATTAGCATTGACCGACCGGACGTGTCGATCTGTCGATATTTCTGTTCTATTGTTATAGTTGTTGAGTGCCCGTTCTGAATACGCTAATGGAGAGAAGTGAAAGCAATTGTGTAATGTTTATATCGTGCATTGGAGGTAGCACAGTTCCGACAACGTCCTGCTTATTAGAGTGACGTCAGAGTGACGTATAGTAAGCAATTGTGTGATGTTTATATCTTGCATTGGAGGTAGCACAGTTTCGACAACGTCTTGCTTATTAGAGTGACGTCAGAGTGACGTATAGTAAGGAAAATCGTATCGAAACCTACGAGTCCATGGGAGTCGATTTAACGAAATATCAGGTTTTTGGTGATAACTTTTGATCATTAGGCCTATTGGATATCGAAATTCTGAATCAGGTGAAACACGAATATTTTCAACACCTTCAAGACGGTGTGAGTAATAACTAATCATCTCAAATCGCCTGATTGTCATGCGTATACGGTTAAAAAATCTGTGTTTAATCTGTGTTTCCTTGTCTTCAGAATTTCGATATCTCATACCGTTCAAAGGTTATCACAAAAATACTGATATTGCGCATGGCATGGGTTTTCGTAAACGTCCTTTCACCTATCATCACTTCATCGTTTCACTATCACCTGCTCATTCGTACCCCCGTATAACCTAGCTGTTGGTGGGGTCGTTAAGCAACATTAAGAACAAATATATAATAATTCTAATTTCTGAAATGGATATGATTATTTCTAGTTTTTTCAAAAATTTTGGACATGAATATCGTAATTATGTATTAAATCCAGTTTCAGGGTTCATTCTTTGACGTCACGTAATCCCCACACACGGTCAAAACTGCGTTATGAGCTATTGTGTAACACGTCGTGTTTTGGTGTTCACGCGTGTCTAGGATCACGGTCGTGCGTGGCTAGCAACACGGTCGTGATTGTGAATTTAAACGGTTCAATTTTCAAATTACTGGTGTAATTGTTTCGACAAGATGGGCTCGTGAATTCGATATTCAACTGGTGTGAAGTGAATGGTTAATATTCTACTAGGAAAACGCCATATATGCGTTGTTAGACGAGCGGATAGTACCTATTTTACCCATTTATCCCATATGTGTGTAAAATCTTTATTACGATCTCTGCCCATACTTGGTTTGCCGATTAGACACAGAATAACAAAACAAGATAACAAAATATATATAAACACAGATTATGAAATAAAAGAATGGATAATGATTTAAAAAACAATTGAATAATGAAGTTATGAGAAAGAAAATATTAGTAATTAAAACTAAATTACTATCCGCTCGTCTAACAACGCATATATGGCGTTTTCCTAGTGAGTAAAAAACACCCTTCTTGCCTCATCCCACTTACAGTCCTGCTTCCGAAGTACGAATTTTTTGTAAATGATAATTTCATTTAAAATTCACCAACTCACTGATGACGGTTCAGTTTACTCTTACAAATTTGAGGAATTTGAACAAAAAATCGACTTCTCCATTTTGAAATATCGATTTTTGCCTTTGCCTTTCATTGGCCTTTCAAATTGGCCAGTATAAAATATTGACCAGTATACAAACGTAAATAACTCAAAATCATTTGAAATTATTCAATAGTTCATATCTACTGAGAACAAGATCATCATGTGATAGAAAATGACTAAAAACAGATATACATTGCTATTTGCAAGGTTTCAATAAAATTATTGTAAATGTTTATTCATTAATTGCCTTGTACAGAGATATTAAAAAATCACTGAAGAATGTGACCACAGCTATTACTCAGCGTATAATTATAATATATATATAATCATTAAAATCATAAAATCAACATTTATTATGATTTAATTGCACATAAAACAATAATTATAAACCTTTCATCTTATTTACTTCGAAAGCCATATTTATTATAATCATAGACGAAAGATACTACCAAGTATCGATAAAAAAAAGTATGTACTAAAGAAGAAATAATTTTTTGGAATTTAATTTTGAATATATTTCATACTGTTCAAATGTTATCACACCAATAATCTGATCAATTTCCCCTGATCACAATAAAACTGAATCTCATTCAGCTCTGTTACGTCACTAGTCAGGAGAGGGGGGAGATGTGAGGGGTGGGAAATAACCCCCCCCCCCCCCCCTCCCCCCAACCTATGTTTCTGACCCGGTCACTCTAAATGCATCAACAATGTCACAGTCACTTATAATGTTGTCAGAATACTATATATACCGCGCTAGTAGTGGGTTAAATAATATGCTTCTATTATAGAGTTAGCAAAAAACAAATAAATGGCTTGAAATTTCCAAAATTCAAAAGGCTTAGAATTTCAGGGGTGGCTGGGGCTCCCCGTATTTACGAGAACCCCAAAAATATATCTCACATTTTGATCTTTACAATCTTAAGAATCTGGAGTATTATCTATTGAGCAACGTTTTCTATACTACATTCAAGAATTTCCAGAATCATAAAGTAGCCTACGTAACTGAAGAGCTTAATAAAATTGGGAAATATATATAGCGATATATTTTTTAACTTCATATTTTAAATGTATGATATTCATACTATTATGTAATGAATGAACATATAAATAATACATAAATATTTTAAAACTAGGCCTCCCCCCCCCCCCTCAAATCAAAGTTCCTACACGCCAGTCACTATACTAATATCTCCAAAATAATAACCATAATAATTTAATTCCCCTCATCCTCTAATCTCTACTGATTGAATAGAACAGATCTACAGTAATTAATGATATAATAATATTAATAATAATAATAATTGGCAAGAGACAAGCTGACCTTGTGTGGGGAACTGTAGGCGTATCAAATATGGGCATAAAGAATATATAAATATTAAGAACTGATTTGATTAGGCAGCTGAAACGTTTGACTAGATAGACTGTTCAGTAGGCGTGTGGCGTGCGGTGTACGAAGTTGACGTATGCGCTATTTATTGTTGTTAACAAGGTTTTGCGATGGTTTTTTAATGGCGACAGTTTGATAGTATATTTTTAAATGGTTAATTTCGAAGGTGAATGATTGTGTACAGTGATTATTTAATTGGTTGTTTATGGTAGATATAATTCGTATATATATTTATATAGGCTATATATATATATATATATATATATATATATATATATATATATATATATATATATATATATTCTCATCTTTCATCCATAGCCTTAAATGGGAAATGGGAAGCAATGATTGTGTATCAAAAAGTTTCGATTTTATTAAAAAAATATAGTCCTACATATATTTTATATATATATATATATATATATATATATATATAAATATATATATATATATATATATATATATATATTCCTCATCTTTCATCCATAGCCTTAAATGGGAAGCAATGGTTGTGTATCAAAAAACTCTGATTTTATTTAAAAAATATAGGCCTACATATATTTAATATATATATATATTCACCTATATTAGGTAATTTTTCAACTCACTGCTTTCAACGACAGAAAACCATAAAAGTTCTCATTTTAAAAGTTCTGAACTTGAAAAATTACTTGAATTACGATGATTCTCTATAAGATATTATAACTGTAGGCCTGTTTATCTCGATTAAAGTGATCAACATTTGAAATGAAAACTTTTATATACTTTTGTTGTTGTTAAAAGCAGGAGTTTGAAGACCTCTCTCTAACACCAGGATAACAAGATAAATCAGTCGTTCGCGAACGAAACCGACAAAGCCCGAAAGATATATAGAGTAAAATAACAGAAATAAATCTCATAAATAAAAAAAACGTGTGGGAATAAAGTACACCAATCAACAGCTGTTTATTTCACCAACATCGTTAATATGACAGAATGGTCTCGTTATTTTGGTTTTCTACCAATATAACAAAGAGAAACTGGTTGGTTAATTGGGGCTCTTTAATATTAAGTGTTATTGTACTCTTTAACTAGTTTGTAATTGGTTAATTATCAGTTTAATTAGAAATGGTGGGTTGGTTGTGATAATTGCGACACTTCGGTGGGACAATGTTGCTAGTACGCTGTCAGTGGTGGAAAGTGGAACTTGTTAATAGTTACAACATGAAGCGCATGAATGTCTCAATAATGGCATTTACTAGGAAAACGCCATATATGCGTTGTTAGACGAGCGAATAGTAATAGTATGGGTAAAAATGGGTAAAAACTGCTTCGAGTGGTACCAATATAGCACATTTTATGTTTTTTCTACAAAATGGCTGACCCGATCAAGCTGAAATTTTTTAGAAATGTTATCAAAATGTAATTCAACTTCACGCAAAATTACATTTTTATGGGAAATATTTTTTTTTTTCCGTCATTTTATTCTAATGGATATTTTTGAAATTTCTAAAATTCATTAAAAAAACGTTACCCCCCGATAATGCCACAAAACTATACAGATCTAAGTAAGATGAGGAACCATATTGGAAAAAAGTTTGAAGTTGATAGCTGTAGCCGTTTGACCTGTGGAGAACCGCCAAAAAAACATAAAAACGAACACCATTTTTTTTTCAGTATGTCAAATTGAATCCTCGCTAAACTAAAGCTCGTCTAATTATAAATGTAGCATTGTTGACAGTTAGGCCTACTTAGTAACCTTTTGCCAGCCATATTGGGACTTGGAAGTTCATTTTGTTGTTACTTTTGGTATCGAATTTAGAAGGTTAAAAAATATCCAGAAGACAGTGATATATAAATTTAGGTGTTATTAAGTTTGGTGACCATCAGAAAACCAGTAATAGCCAACTTTGATGCCAAATACACTGAAAAAACATATTGAATCACCAGATTGATTATTGAACGCAAAAAAAATGTTTTTTTTGTATTCTATTGAGCGTATTACGCGATTCAATTATCATTCTTAGAAATCATTTATACAGTCAAAATTAGCTTCATTATTTATTATTTCATCATTTTATTCTCAATTCAGCTTATATTCAAATTGTTATTCATTTGTATTTATCTAAATTTTAATTCAATTGTTATTCTGTGTCATCAAGGCAACCCAATATACATGGGCAGAGATCGAAATAAAGATTTTTATATATACCTGAATCGAATATAATTAAAACGGTCTTCAATTTTGTGAAATTTCAGTGTAATACGCAGCAATTTCGGAGGAAAAATATATTGTCATCTCACCCTCATTTTTATTTTTTTTTATAATGAAACATATTACCTTTCCCGGTTCTCTATTTGTATTGCACGAACAAATCAATTTTATAAATTCTTTCTATGAGTGAAATGCTAGGATTATTGTGTAAAGATCGAAATTAATTAAATACAACAATTTACTGCCCAACATTAATACATTTGTACTCATATTTCTCATCTGTCGTAGTTCTATAGGCCTACCCACTGAAACTAGAAACAAATCGGTCGTGGGTTCGATTCTAGCATGTGTTATATGTGGACATCACCCATTCATTCGTACCCACACATAACCTACCTGTTAATGGGATCCTAAAGCTAACAATAATCATCATCGAATTGAATCGTATTCTCACTTATCATCACATCATCACCCATTAATTCGTACCCCCATATAACCTACCTGTTAATGGGATCCTCAAGCTAACAATAATCATCATCGAATTGAATCGTATTCTCACTTATCATCACATCATCACCCATTAATTCGTACCCCCATATAACCTACCTGTTAATGGGATCCTCAAGCTAACAATAATCATCATCGAATTGAATCGTATTCTCACTTATCATCACATCATCACCCATTAATTCGTACCCCCATATAACCTACCTGTTAATGGGATCCTCAAGCTAACAATAATCATCATCAAATTGAATCGTCCTCTCACTTATCATCACATCATCACCCGCTTATTCGTACCCCAAATAACCTACCTGTTAATGGGATCCTAAAGCTCACAATAATCATCATCGAATTGAATCGTATTCTCACTTATCATCACATCATCACCCATTAATTCGTACCCCCATATAACCTACCTGTTAATGGGATCCTCAAGCTAACAATAATCATCATCGAATTGAATCATCCTCTCACTTATCATCACATCATCACCCGCTTATTCGTACCCCCATATAACCCAGCTGTCAGTGGGAACGTTACGCAAACAAACATTAATTGAATCATTAATCCACCGCGTCACGGTAAACAGCCGACATAGTTCCATAGAATTGTCAACGTCTGTCAGAGTGAAATGGCCTAGAAACCACAAACACGCGGTCAGCAATAATCAGTTGACCTTGAGGAGTTGACCCCGACTCAGTGTTGCCAATAATGTGACAACAATTGGTTTGACAGTTGGTATTGTGTCGTGGATGCAGATGGTTGATTGAATGGTGATATTTAGTTGTGAGCGAATCGGTGCAGGAATAAGAAGTAGGTTATGTATTGGTGAATATATAGCAATTGAAATCTAGTTTTATCCGAAGTTAATATACTAATAATTAGACGAGCTTTAGCGAGGATTCAATTTGACATACTGAAAAAAATTGGTGTTCGTTTTCATGTTTTTTTTTTTATGTTTGTTCTTATGTTTTTTTGTCGGTTTTCCACAGGTCAAACGGCTACAGCTATCAACTTCAAACTTTTTTTCAATATGGTTCCTCATCTAACTTAGATCTGTATAGTTTTGTGACATTATCGGGGGGTAACTCTTTTTTTTATGAATTTTAGAAATGTCAAAAATACCCATTAGAATAACATGGCGGAAAAGAAGGAAATATTTTTATTTTCCCCGAAAAATGAAATTTTGCGTGAAGTTGAATTACATTTTCATACACATTTCTAAAACATTTCAGCTTGATCGGGTCAGCCATTTTGAAGAAAAAAATAAAATGTGCTAAATTGGTACCACTCGAAGCAGTTTTCACCCATTTTTACACAAACTATTACTATCCGCTCGTCTAACAACGCATATATATGGCGTTTTCCTAGTATAATAATAAATAATTATTATAAATTATATTTAGTCGCGTCGTTCAAAAGAAGTGGGTTGCATTGTGAATACTGAATATATCAAATAAATATATTATAATTTCTCAAAAATTATATATATAGACCTATACCTGCTTTGGAAGTCGCCTAAACTTCAAAAACAGGTTGGTTCAAAAAGCGTGGATTATATCAAATCAAATCTAGTTTTATTCCAATTTATTATTTGTTTCATTTTATTCTAATTTTTTGAAATTATCTGTACCTGTTATGGAAATCGTCTCGTTCAAAAAGAATAGGTTTACAGGAGTAGAGAATGGGATTACAGGGGTAGAGAGTGGGTTTACAGGGGTAGAGAGTGGGTTTACAGGGGTAGAGAGTGGGTTTACAGGGGTAGAGAGTGGGTTTACAGGGGTAGGCCTAAACATATCTAATATAATATAGTTGAATATTTCAAAAATTATATAACTATTTCGGAAATCGTCTTCTTCAAAAGTAGTGGGCTTCCATAGATGAATATCAAAAAAATATTTTTTTTAAAATTATATTCTCGTTTTGGAAATTTGTTCCAAAAGAGTGGATTGCATTGGTAAATATATCACATCAAATTTAGTTTCATTCCAAAATTATATACCTTTTTTGGAAATCGCACTGTTCGACGGAAGTGGGTTGCAAAGGTGAATATACCAAATAAATATAGTTTTATTCAAAAAAAATTACATATGGCCTACCTGGTTTGGAAGTCGCATTGTTCAAAAAGTCTGGGTTCACATTATTTACCCAAAACCATCGACTATTTATTTAGTATACGATATTTTTCTCTCCTGGATACAAGTATATATTTGTATTAAAACACCGATATTGATTCTTAATAAGTTGACCTATAGACTTTTGCAGTAATGACTTGTTACAATTATCAAACAATTGTTATGACATTGATGATCTACCGATAAAGTGATTATATTGATAAGGTGAATGAGTAATCAATTGAATAATAACGTAGCCGTACTAACACCCGGATATAACCTTGCAGGATAGGTGGGAGTTGTGAGCAACAATTTAAAAAAAAAAATCGAAAATGGAAAATGATTAAGACCACTTGATACTATAGGCCTAACGATTAATCAAGGTTCGTAGAAATTGTTTCTGACCGCAGTACAAAAATACTCTCTATTATAGGCCTATGTGTTTTTTTTAAATCATAATTGAGAGTTGATACAAAATCATTGTTACCATTGAGGCTATAGATGAAAGTAGGATCGTTTGGATGGGGCACTATAAGGGCGATCCAAATACAAGGGCGATCACCCCAATAAATATCTAGTCCATGTTACAATGCATCCGATTATCAAGGTATCAAGATTTCTATCACATTTGATATAAAAACCTCGCTCACCCAACAAAGCATGTATTCCGTTTTCCTTGTTGTAATCTCTATCTATCACTAAATATCTCGTCCATGATACAATACATATTCCCAATTATCAATTATATGTACCGGTATGCATAATTCATGCTGTTGATTGATTGATTATTGTTTGCTTAACGACCCCACCAACAGCTAGGTTATACGGGGTACGATGAGTAGACATGAAGTGATGTTATGTGAAAGGACGTTTTACAAAAACTCATGCCCTATGCGGGACTCAAACCCACGCCCAACGGTGACATTCAGTTTCTGAAGCGGTGCCTCAACTGACTGAGCTACCGAGAGCGGCATTCATGCTGTTTATAGACCAATAAAATGAACTTGAACTTTGCTTGAACCAAGGTGTCTACAGTTCTGGGGCTGTCCATAAATGACGTCCACATTTCGGGAGGGGATGGGGGGGTCATCAACCATGTGGCAATGTGTGACAAGGGGGGAGGGGGGGTATACACTAATGTGACATCCACATTTGCACTACATATTATTTGTTTCTTTCAATTTTCAGGAAAATAAGTTGGCGCCATATAATTTGTATGAAATTATCTTTCAGAATTTAGTTGGTTAGGTTAGGAAATTAAAAAAACTAAAGAATCGAGGAAAACTTGTTTTCTATATCCCAATCCTAGTTTTTTCAAATTCGCATGAATAATTTCATAGGGTGGGGGGTGGTAATATTGACTGGATTGTGACATCTCTAAAGGGGGGGGTCATCATCTTTGTGACCAACTCGGACAAGGAGGGGGGGGGGGGCGATACACCCTAAAATTGAGTGACATAATTTATGGACACCCCCTATCACATTTTCAATAAAAACTCGTCCATCCAGCAAAGCGTTTACTTCGTTTTCCAAATAATCTTGTTATCAGCATAACTAGTTTCCTACTCCACATGTTGCTATCAGCCACTAGACAGGCCTGTACTTGTACACGTTACCGCGTATCTCGGTGCTCGAAACTCTGAAACATGCATTGTTCTCGACGTAAGTGCAGCTTATCGCGGCTTAAGAGTCCACGGGAGTCGATTTAGTAATGAGAAGGATAGTGGGAAGGAAGCGGTCGTGGCCTGTATTGTAGGAACCTTCCCGGGAAAACCCCTGTGGGTGCATTGCAGTATGATTTAATCCGGTTTGAGAGGGTTATTACCGGTTATTCAATAAACTTTTAGCACAGGTTTGAGTTGAAACTGGGTTTATCTTGTACAGAAATCCCCCCCCCCCCCCCCCCCCCCCCCCCCGCCCTGACGTAGAACACCATTGTTACATTCGAATTATGAATCAATTAAGGGTCCATGGGAGTCGATTTAGCGGAATATCAAGTTTTTGGTGATAACTTCTGAACAGTATGAGATATCGAAATTCTGAAAACGAGGAAACAAAGATATGTTTTATACCTTCGAGATGGTGTAATAACTATGTATCTATATAATCGCCTGATAATCAGGCGTATACGATTAAAACTACATTTTTTATATAACCATATACGCCTGATAATTATGTGATGAGTTATTACTTACACCATCTTGAAGGTATTAAAAATATCTTTGTTCTCTTGTTTTCAGAATTTCGATATACAATACCGTTCAAAAGTTAACACCAAAACCTGATATTCTGCTAAATCGACTATACCATGGACTTCTGAAAACAAGAAAACAAAGATATTTTTAATACCTTCAAGATGGTGCAAGTAATATCTCATCACATAATTATCAGGCGTATTTGCTTATATAAAGAACGTACTTTCATGCGTATACGCCTGATTATCAGGCGATTTGGGATAAATACTTATTACTTACACCATCTCGAAGGTATCAAAAATATCTGTGTTTCCTCGTTTTCAGAATTTCGATATATCATACCGTTCAGAAGTTATCACCATTAAACTGATATTCCGCTAAATCGACTCCCATGGACTCTTAATTGATTCACAATTCGAATGTCACAATGGTGTTCTACGTCAGGGGGGGGGGCATTTCTGTACAAGATAAACCCAGTTTTAACTTAAACCTGTGCTAAACGTTTATTGAAAAAACCGGTAATAACCCTCTTAAACCGGATTAAATCGTACTGCAATGCACCCACATGTGTTTTCCGGGAAGGTTCCTGCAATACAGGCCACGACCGCTTCCTTACCACTATCCTTCTCATTACTAAATCGACTCCCATGGACTCTTAAGTGTAGAAATCATTTTCCTTTCAAGCAGTTTACAAGTCACTCAATTACTTAATTGATTGAGTCACGAAAGAACAGGAAGTTGAAATTACACCATTTTGTTTTTTTTCGCGTTATCAAAAGACGTGATTATAATGTAGGATTTTATTTTGTATCAAAAGGCGGTTGGTATACGTGATTATTATGGAAGTGCCGGTTCATGTAGTGATACAGCTGTTATGAATGGTTATCATTTTGATGAATCAGAATGTAGATTGATTCTTTTTTTTTATTTAAATTAGGAGCGTGGTTTTGGTTGAAAAATATATGAAAGTTGCGTGTGGAATCTTAATTTGTAGTTGAATCGTTCATTTTTTAGAATTAATTAGTAAGACATGTCACAAAGTCTTTGCGAACTAATTGAGGCTAATTGGGTGACTAGATATTATAATCGTTCGGACGGGGCACCACAAGGGCGATCTCATCACCCCAGAGCAGGTGTAGCGTCTTGAAGAAAAGTTTTCTCAAAATAAAAATATCAATTATAAGTACCTACAAAGAAAATGGATCATTTTACATACTTTTTTCCGGGAATATTTTTTTCGGGATATTCACGTTTTTCGTATGATTTCTAACTCCTGATTTATTGTGTTTTAATTTTAATATTGTTTTATTATGTATTTTAAATTTATTTCCTTTTCATTTTTAGGCTGTTTCTTAACACGTTCCGAGCTCCTGAAACAATTTCTCACAATCTTCAACTTTTATCCAAACACTTTATAAGATGATGTCTTGAAATATTACGTTCCAACAGAGAAGCGATGTGGTGTAGAAGAGAAATTTAATTAATATAAGTTTTGATAATAAACTCTATAAGTTTGCTGTTGTTATAAGATAGGATGAACATGTGATGAATCAAAGTGGTGCATAATAACAAGAAAAATATATTGAGAAAAATCAAAATAATATATAAAAATATGGGTCCCGACTGGAAATTAGACCGTCGCGATTCGGGCCGTCTCTTCTGGCGTCGCGACTCCAAAACCGACGTCAGTTCCAGTTCCCCCGACAGCGTCGCAACGCCCAGTCCTTCTTCCAAAGAGCGCGTGAAATTCCGCTACGACGTCGAGGTGTTGGAGTTCTGGGAATTGGACGCCGGCGACGCCGCCTCCGCCGCCGCCACAAGCCCCGATGATGGTACCGGTAGTGACCGTCAGGACGCTAGTTACCAGGGTAATCGACCAATGAGGGCGAAGAACCATCACGGGGGACAGTCGTTGGCGGCGTGTTTGGTGTGTTTGGCGGCGATTCTGGCTACTATTTGTTATCAGTGGTGGTCGTCGAGAAGTTAGCAGTGATGTGCGGGACTTGGATTACGTAGAGTTACCGCTCGACTGTATTTAAACGCACTCTTTGAGACCATGGGGTGGTCATCGAGCAGCTAGCAGTGACGTACCGGACTTGGATTACGTCGAGTTACCGCTCGACTGTATTTAAACGCACACTTGGAGGCCATTTACCATCAGTGGTTGTTGTCCATATATCCAGCAGTGACATACCGAACTTGGATTACGTCGAGTTACCGCTCGACTGTAATTGAATGCACGCTTTGAGACCATGTTGTGGTCATCTAGCAGCTAACAGTGACCTACCGGACTTGGATTACGTCGAGTTACCGCTCGACTGTATTTAAACGTACACTTTAAAACTATGTGGTGGTCATCTATAGCAGCTAACAGTGGCGTACCGGACTTGGGTTATGTAGAGTTACCGCTCGGCTGTATTTAAACGCACACTTGGAGGCCATTTTTCATGAGTGTTTGATGTTGTCTATATATCCAAGAGTGACGTACCGGACTTGGAATGCGTAGAGTCATGCGTAGAGTCTACTGTATAAAAAGCACACTTCGCGACAATTTTGCATCGGTGACTGTTGTCTATATAGCCAGCAGTGGCATACCGGACTTGATAAATACGTTCGTAAATTAAGGCGTCCCAAGTCGCCATAGGGCAACAAGTTTTCGCCAGGGTGATTTTACAGATATGAGTGCATCATCAAAAGCTGATAGTGCAAGATACAAAATTAACAAATGCATCATAAGATGCTGACATTATTTGCAGAAAATACTACTGACTAAGATTTTATTATGATAAAGTTATAGTTTCATCTTCGATTCGCTAACCGTTACATACAAATAACATGTAACATATTGTGAATGTTGATCATGGATCTACTGTATTTTATGACACTTCTCTGAATGGTGTGAAGCAGTTTCACTTAAATACGTTCAGACGTAAAGCCACTACGATCGTGTATATGTTACGTTAAAACTTGAAATGTTACGCTTTGAGTAGGAATTTTCTTAAATAACTATAATGAATATATATTTCAGTATATCCGTCACAAATTGTGATTCATATATCATGCAACTGATATATATATATATATAAATGATCATTAAACATCTTGGATGCAAGATGATGTTTTAGCCATGTCATAAAAGATACGTCTGGACCGGGACTCGAACCCGGGACCTTCTGATTGCCGGTCAGGTGCTCTCCCACTGAGCTACCGAGATATTACTATTATTTCTTAGCTGTACGTAGAGTGACGAAACTTCCTGGGGCTAGCCCTACAGACGGCTTAGAATCACCCAAGGTGTAAAGATTAAACGTTAATTACCACAGGTCCTTGTTCGCGTCCCGGTCGAGACGTATCTTTTATGACATGGCTAAAATATCCCATATATATATATATGTATATATATATATATATATATATATATATTATGTGTTTGTGTATTGATATCATTACCGGTACATTTCCCCATATGATTTCCCTATGTACAGTTTATCCAAAAGGTACGAGCATTTTCTACTCTACTGTACACGAATACGAATGTTATACTGAATCAGTTCTATTCCTGTAATTGAAATCCTGTTCACATCTCTTGTATTCACTAAACATGGGAATAACATGCATGTTTAGTTGACGTTGTCATGGCAACATGAATGTTTTTCTTTGTCATTTTCCAATATCGTATCACAATTCACAAGTATACCTACCCATGCAGATGAAAGAGATGTATATATGTTTTCTGTGTGTCAGTATTTTATTTCACGATTCTTTGAATAATATATAATAATAATAATATATTGAGTTCGTTTAGGAGAAATGTGTATTGGAAATATGTCACAATAATATAATATTTTCTGTTAATAAAAAATGTTTTATATATTATCATAATAATTATTTTTTATACCTCATATATTTTTGTATATATTATTTTCGTAAGTAAGTAACCAGGACAACCCTTTCCAATTGCAATTGTATAGACACAAACAGGACAAGATATTGAATGAATAATTTTATTTATTTTTCCAGCTGAATATTTGATAAACATTTATTAATTCAATTTAATCATTTTCGGCATTCGTCTTGTCCGATCCCAATTTGTAATAGTGTATCTGATACACTAGTAGGCCTAACTACAAATATGATACACTTATCGTATGTGTAGTTACTTTATTGAAAATTTAAATTTTCGAAAGAGTTTTTTTCATTTCTTGAAGAAAGAAATCGCAAGATATTCTGTTAATTTTTTTTTCCTCTCGACCTAATCTTATGATGTATCGCAAAATTTCGTGATGGGTCATTCCAAAAGGGTTCCTACCGATTTTAATTCAAAACTGTACATAAAGTTGAAGTTGGATGTGTAGAGTACGTACAAACAAACAAAAACAACACACTCAAAACTCCATAAAAATGGCATGGAAGTCTTCGCTATCGCTCATCCAATAATTGTCTCTCTTTTCATCATCACTCGCTACTACATTTGTATCCTCTTTGTTATAAAACTTGTATCTTTTCTTTCCATCGTTTCTATGGAGACAATAATGATGGAGCACGATTTTGCTACGTGACCAATTCAATACCACATCTTCCCTGCAATATGACAACAAAACTAGCGCAAATAGGAATCGTTCGTCGAACCCGGATACCAACAGACCGAGGGGCTTACAACTCGCAAATTTGATGTACAAATGATTTCACATTTCAAGATTTCAGGTGATTTCAGAGGTTTCAAGAGATGTCATGGATTTCGGGGATTTCAAGTGATTACATAGGGATTTCAGGAGGTTTCAAGAGGTGTCAGGGATTTCAGGGATTTCAAGAGATTTCATAGGGATTTCAGGAGGTTCCAAGAGATGTCATGGATTTCGGGGATTTCAAGTGATTACATAGGGATTTCAGGAGGTTTCAAGAGGTGTCAGGGATTTCAGAGTTTTCAAGGGATTCTAGTGGATTTCAGGGATTCCAAGAGATTTCAGAAATTTCAAGGGTATTCACGGTTTTCAAGGGATCTCAAGGTTTTTCAGGATTTTCAAGGGATCTCAAGGTTTTTCAGGGTTTTCAAGGGATTTCAGTGGACTCCAGGGATTTCAATGGGATTTCATGGGAAGTGTACACCGGATTTCAGGAGTTTAGGACCTCTCGCAACAGACTTTATCATAACTTGAAGAAGGTTACTCCTATACTAATGATGTTGATTATTGTTTGCCTAATGACCCCACCAACAGCTAGGTTTCACTGGGGTACGAATGAGCAGATGATTATGTAACTTCGAAATGATGATAAGTGAAAGGACGTTCACAAAAACCCATGCCTTATGCGGGACTCGAACCCACGCCCAACGGTAACTTCAGTGTCTGAAGCATGCCTCAGCTGACTGAGCTACCGAGGGCGGCGACTCCTATACTAATAACATTGCCGGCATTTGTGATTTCTTTTGGTTCGATATGAAAGCGATAGTTGCGCTACAGGCAAATGGGACCATGGACTCGGATTCTGACCCCGGAAACACTTCACTTGGAAGACGCGTGTCGGTACACCTTCTTTATATTATGATCGAGTCTTTTGGTATCATTACATCGAACCCGGAGTGTGGAGATGAAGAGTACACTTGCGGTCACATAAAGTGATTGATTTTATAGGCCTATTATGTGCAATTGTTGTTTTCATGAAGGTTCGTTTATTTTATGGTATTGTATTGTCACACTGTGTTCCATATTGTGTTCCATCAAGAATTAATATATATATTTCATCAGTATCATCAGATTATTATTATTATTATTTTCGCATATAGTATTGCCATAAATCCATAAATAGAGTCCAACCAACTAAATAGTTGTAAAAACGTCCGACAAAATTACCTAGTCTCGCCGCTTCTTTTAAGATCCAACATTTTAGAAAGATGTAGTGGCGTTTCTGATTGTAAACCTCATCCTGAAGAATCCTAATAGGCCTACCATGAAAAAACACAGCTATACATTTTTTTTAATGCTGCTTAGCGACCCCACCAGCAGCTAGGTTATACGGGGGTACGTATTGGCGGGTGATAATGAAACTATGAAATGATGAAGGGATGATAAGTGAAACGACGTTATAAAAACCCATGCGTTAGGCCTATTCGAACCCACGCCCGACCTGACCCATCAGTTCTTTCCGCTAGCGATAGTTGACTGAGCCACGGGGGCGACTGCTGTTTATGTTGATAGAAGACCTTCTTCCGTGGATGCAAGTATAGCTAGCCTATAGAGAAGTGTTAAGACCAGAAAGTTTTCCGAGTTTCTGCTAACTGTTATTTATTGTAGTATTCTAAGCATCGCAAACAAGCTACCGAGTTGTTGGTTTATTTATTGATTGATTCATTGCTGGATTCCCCCCCCACCCACCCACCCCCCACCCCTCCACCGCGGTGTTATATGAGAGTGTTAAAATGTTGTTAGCAACACTGCAATGTAATATATCACTTTTATTACTCACTTGTAGCCAATAACAATGTGGAAAATTTATATAAACTATGTTTTATTTATTTATTCATTATTATTGCATATACAACTAGCCGCCCTGGTGGCTAAGTCAATTATCGCTAGCGGTAGTAACTGAAGTCACCGTTGAGCGTGGGTTCGAGTCACGCATAAGGCATGGGTTTATGTAAACGTCCTTTCACCTATCATCACTTCATCGTTTCATTATCATCCGCTCATTCGTACCCCCGTTTAACCTAGCTGTTGGCAGGGTCGTTGAGCAATATTGAGACAAAAAAATACAACTTTGAATTATAAAAATTCGGTGGTTGTAGTTTTGTAGTCATGCATACATAGTAGTAAGTATGACAAAAATAACTAGTTTATTAATGACAACCTAAAGAACCTGAAATCAACAGCATAAATTACAAACAAATATGGTTATCTAGGCCTATATACTTACAAATATACTTACCTACTGCATACTCTATGCCTACTGTTTTGAAACAATTATCTGGCGCTTTTTTCATGAGTACCTTATGATGCTTAACACCACCACCAACAGTTAGGTTATACGGGGGTACGAATGAGCAGAAGATGATGAAACTATGAAGTGACAATTAGTAAAAAGACGTTTACAAAAACCCATGCTTTGTGCGGGACTCGAACCCACGCCTAACGGTGACATCAGTTTCTGAAGCGGTGCCTCAGCTAACTGATCTACCGAGGGCGGCACATGAGTACCTAAATTGTAAGAATTTCTAATATGTAAATTTCACTTCACTGCTTCATAAATGCTCATTGATCGGGAAGCATGAATTAAAATATAATTGTATTGATAAAATATCTTGTGTAAATTGATCGTTGTGATTTTAGTATAAATGACATGTCAAATATTCCATTATGTAAATTCATATTGACAATAAAGCAGAGTATTATTATAATGAAGTGTTAATACTGACCCCTTGTCCAATCGAAGATACCAACTGCCGTACATATGTGTCGATGAAGTTGCCTATCGTTGTGGCGTTCGACGTTTGTTAATTTTTCACAATGTGTCAGAGCATAATAGCGTATTGTAGGCCTATGGAGAAACGGATCTTATTGCCGATTTTGGATCCGAACAGGTTTGAACGTAACTGAACAGACTTACTAGCCTGGGAGAGTACTCAAAAACCCAAGGCAAATTTTGAATTACAAAAAATCGAGAAAAATAAAAGTATCACAAAATCCGAGAAAAAATATCGAAGTCATACAGAGAAAAAACATGAAAACTCAGAAGAAACAAGAAAATCAAATTATCATAAAAAACGCAAATTTAAAAGAAAAATCTCGGAAAAATCAAATATATCGACGAATAAGAAATCAATTTTAAATCAAATAAATCTAGAAATAGACTTGAGAACTTGCTATCAAATAGAAAATAGTTTTTTGACGACTACCGTCATATTGAGCTGTATAGTCTGTATACCTATATAAACCTATCGAACTGATTTTTTTTTGAAATTATATTAAAATTATATTAAAATGATTATTACGGTATCTTACCCGTTTTATACTCAACTCTTCCTTCGAACAAATAATAAATCCCTGATTTGAATTATTCCATTTCTCTCCACACAAATTAATCGATACAATAAAACTAAACTACATGATCAATGAATCGATCAAATCGTTTTGAATGGAATCGATTTTGTAATAATAATAATAATATATTACACATTATATTATATATTATATATATATATATATATATATATATATATATATTTATATATATATATATATATATATATATATATATATATATATATAATATGTTAATAATACACAGACGTTTAGAGTAAACGACGCGACGAAAAAAACCAATATCTAATACCTCATATTCGGGTCGCGAAAGCCTCAAACAACTCATACCTCAATAATAATATGGTTCATTGTCAATTTATTGATTTGACATCCTAATTATGATTTTAATAGGCCTATTAGAAGATGATTAAAATCGAGACCAGTCAAGAAATGTATAGGCCTACCTCGAGAACTTTTAACCAATCGAGAAACTTCGTTTTAACAGCATCCATATATATTATATTGTTTCTTTAATCAATAAATTACCCATTCCATACCCAACAATTCTTTCATTCAAATAACATATCCATTACCTTGACTGATCACACTTAACTACTTCTCTCCACACAAATTAATCAATACAATAAAACTAAATTACATGATCAATGAAATTGATCAAATCGATTTATATAACTTCAGGGCGTTTCGCATCATCTGAAGAAATAACCTTCACTGCATATTACAATTAATTATAGATCAACAAAACATGTGGTCCATTAAGAGTCCATGGGAGTCGATTCAGCGGAATATAATTTTTCTTACTAGGAAAACGCCATATATGCGTTGCTAGACGAGCGGATAGTAATAGTATGGGTAAAAATGGGTAAAAACTGCTTCGACTGGTACCAATTCAGCACATTTTATGTTTTTTCTTCAAAATGGCTGACCCGATCAAGCTGAAAATTTACAGAAATGTGTATCAAAATGTAATTTAACTTCACGCAAAATTTCATTTTTTCGGGAAATAAAAATATTATCTTTTTTCTGCTGTGTTATTCTAATGAGTATTTTTTAAATTTCTGAAATTCATAAAAAAAAGTTACCGCCTGATAATGCCACAAAACTATACAGATCCAAGGTAGATGAGGAACCATATTGAAAAAAAGTTAATAATAACATCCATAAATAATGTCACACTTTTTAGGCCATTTTGGACCCCCCCCCCTCCCCCCCCTCCCTCCCATGTCACAGTTCGTCACAAAATCTATTACTCTTTAATACGTCACAAATTCTCATACCATTAACAGGCGGCAAAGGTAGGCCTACAATAAAGTAATAAAATTAAAATATTCATTACTTTATGTTTGCTTTAATTGAATTTATTCGTGTTATGCAATTATATAAAGGTAATGTTGATAACTTTGAAGACTCTTAACATGCGATCATTTATAAATAGTCTCGATTTAATGTCTGTGTTTGGCAGAGATTGATAAATATGAAGTAGTGCTATATATTCTCAGGGTTACAAACATATTAAACTGTTGCTATTTTGAACTTGCAAGCTCTTGACAGAAACGGCGTGTGGTATATATACTAGGAAAACGCCATATATGCGTTGTTAGACGAGCGGATAGTAATAGAATGGATAAAAATGGGTTAAAACTGCTTCGAGTGGTACCAATTTAGCACATTTTATGTTTTTTTCTTCAAAATGGCTGACCCGATGGAGCTGAAAATTTCTAGAAATGTGTATCAAACTGTAATTCAACTTCCCGCAAAATTTAATTTTTTGGGAAAATATTTTCTTTTTCCCGCAGTGTTATTCTAATGGGTATACTTGAAATTTCTAAAATTCATAAAAGAAAAGTTATCTTGAAATAATGCCACAAAACTGTACAGATCTAAGTTAGATGAGGAACCATATTGAAAAAAAGTTTGAAGTTGGTAGCTGTAGCCGTTTGACCTGTGGAGAACCGACAAAAAAACATAAAAACGAATTGAATCCTCGCTAAAGCTCGTCTAATAAAGGCCCACAACACTGAGAATGGATTTTGACGGATACTGACGATATTTATTTCCCCTATTTTAGGGAAAACTAGAATGCATCATATCAATAATCCAGAAATTGAAATGTAATAATTTGTCCTCCAGGACCCGGACTTTTTTTGGCGTGACGTAGACATTACACGATTGTGTTCATGTTTCTATACAGAATCGGTGATGACCATGTCTCAATTACATTATAGAATTTAATTATAGGTGATGAGATAATGAATTTTCAATCTCATTATTGTGATCTTCATAGCTTACTTCCCTTCAACTCTTCTTCCCTTCCAATCTTCATGCATTTCTATTGGGGAGAAGGAGCCTTGATCTTTGTTCAGAAAAAATTATCGGATTTAAAATAAATTTTAATTTTGAACACAGTTGCCAAATTTAATTAAATTTAAAAAAATTTTTTTCAATAAATTTAAAAATTTTTCAAATAAGAATTTGTACTAAATAGGGCCCACAATTGTTTAAGTTGATATGAATGGGGAGAATAAAGATTTTTTATAACTAGAAAAAAGCCCTTTCCCCTTATAAATTGACTTTTTACGGATTTAAATTTAGTCAACAATCAAAATTATAAAAAATTAATAAATTTCGTTTCCCCTTTATACTAAATTCTTTACAAATAATATCGGACTGTACGAATGGAAATCCAATATCATGGACCCCCCTTCAAGGTATAGTTTTTTCGCGAGCGCTAAAAGAGGCCCTCAGTACTAGGCTTCGATAAGATCTACAATCGTCCTTTCACTCCACTTCCTGCATTTAAAAATAAAATATAATTATATTATATATATTAAAAAAAAAATTATTATAATAATATAAATAAAATATATATATAAAAAAATTAAAAAATATATTTAATAAAAATAAAATTTAAGGGAATTAATTTTTTAAAAATAAAAAAAAAAATTATATAAATTTTAATGTTAAAATTTTAATAAAAATATTAAAAATAAATTTAAAAATAAAAAAAAAAAAAAAATTTTATTTAATTTTTAATTTATTTTAAAAAATTTTAAAAAAAAAATTAATTTAAATTAAATAAAATTTTCCCATTAAAAAATAACATAAATATTTCATTTTTTAAATATTTTTAAAAAATTTTATTATTTTTTTTTAATTATTAAAATTTTTTAAAAAATTTTTTTTTTAAATTTTTTTTGGGGGGCTAAAAAATAAAAAGAATAAAAAAAAAATTTTAAAATTTTTTTAAAAACTTTTTTTAAAAAATTTAAATGTTATAAAAATTTAAAAAAAAAAAAACTGTTTTTAAATAATTTAAAAAATTTTTTAAAAATTTTTAAAATTTATTAAAATTTTTTTTTAAAAAAAATTTTTTTCTTTAAATAAATTTTAAAATTTTTTTTTTTAAATTTTAAATTTTAAAAAAAATTTTTAAAATTTATTTTATTTTTTATAAAAAAAATTTTTTTTTCTTTTTTTTTTTTTAAAAAAAATTTTTTTTCTTTTTAAAAAATTTTTAATTAATTTTTATGGAAAATTCAGTCTTTTTTAAAAATATGAAACACCCAAAGAATTATTATTTACTATGTATTTTTAAATACAATTTGGAAGGGCTGATTTTCAACGGTCTATGCCAGCCTTTCTCAAAGCTGTTATTTTAAATTTTTAATAAAATTTTAATTGAATGAATGATTGTTCTATTAAAAAACCTGAATTCCATAATATCATTTTATCACATGAGCGAGATAACATATAATATATTATATATTTTCTTCCCATTATTATGGTTTAAAGGGCCTGTTCTGATGACTAGATTTATTGGGCGTGGGTAAGAATGATACGAGACAATTGCACGATGAGATGAAAGGTTATTTTATTATGTGTTTTGGATAGTGGGAAGGAGTCGGTCGTGGCCTGTTGTTAAGGAACCATCCCAGCATTGACCTGAACGACATAGGGAAACAACAAAAAACTGTTTTTCAAGATGGTCGACACTGGCGGGAAACGAACCCCGGTCTTCTAAATGACGGTTCAGCGTGTTAGCCTCTGTCAACTTTCTCTGTCGATGTTATCCTGTGAAGAGTATAACTGTTCCATTATGAGCTGTTCCTACTCCCCCAATTAACTTATTCAAGTTTATCTAAAATTTTCAATTTTAAAGGTTATTTATGACTCAAATTCCAATTAATTACATTTTTTTTAATTAAAAAAATTATTTATTTCGTTTAAAGGGTAAATATTCAACTCCTATAATTTTATACTCCCCATTTATCATCATTTCATATTGTTGACATTTAATCATGTTTACTTTTGTTCTAATTGAATCATTTTCAATAAATAATGACGCACTTTCTCTCTCTCTCTCTCTCTCTCTCTCTCTCTCGACTCATCATCGACCGGAAGTCCGCCGTTAATAAATAATAATTAACTTCATTCTCGTTGTTCTAATAATATTGTTGGGTTTGGTATAATCATTAAGCAAATAATGTTTCCGCTTTTTGTTGTAGGACTAGCCAGATAATTTTAGAACAGAAATGAGGAGAGAGAGAGAGAGCGAGAGAGAGAGAGAGAGAGATAGAGATATATAAATAGAGAAGAGAGAGAGAAGAGAGAGAGGAGAGAGAGAGAAGGGAGAAGAAGAAGAGATTATAAAACAGAGAGAGAGAGAGATATATGAAGGGAGAGAGAGAGAGAGAGAAAGAAGAAGAGAGAGAGAGAGAGAAAACAGAGATTGAGAGGAGAGAGAGAGAGAGAGAGAGAGAGAGGAGAGAGAGAGAGAGAGAGAGAAGAGAGAGAGAGATAGAGATAGAGAGGGAGAGAGAGAGAGAAACAGAGAGAGAGAGAGAGAGAGAGGGGGGAAAATTGTAAATAAATTGCAGTTGATCTTATTGTCTTTTTTTTGAATTGAGGACAGGTAATCGAGTTCGATGACAGCTATACTGCAGTCCACGTGTATCCGCTATTGACGAATAAAGTGGATTCAGAAGAACAATGGGTATTGAACTAGATCGCCTTTTTTCATTTTTAATGCTGGTTAACGACCCAACCAACAGCTAGGTTATACGGGGGTACGAAAGGCGATGAAGTGATGTGTCAGCCCAATCTACATCTATAGACATTGGATTACATCAAACGTTTGAAAATCTTACCTGCAACTTGTTGATATTTGTAGTGCAACCTGTTGCATATACACTTTGCAAAACCTGTTGCTCCTAATACTCGATGAAATGTATACTTTTATTGTGTTTTCTCCGTTATTGCTCTTCCGATTTTTGGAAAAATCTTTTGAAAATGTGTATGATAGTTGTTTACATATTCTGTGTGAATTGAGAGCTTTTTAAGAATTTTCATATTTCAAGTATTTTCCCTCTAGGTCATTCTTATGGGGATTTTCCTAACTTTCCACATTTTTTCCGGGAAAACCGATCGACATATTTTTCTGAAACACAATCCCAACCTCTTCTGGTGTATAAAATTCTATAGTAAAATTATAATTCTATAATTCTATAATAATTCTATAGTGAAATTATATAATTTCTATATGTATAAAGTTTCGAGTCTATTGGTCTTTCTTCCTGATCTGCAGCAAAGACAAATAATTACTCCTTCTTCACTCTATGCCTTCAGGCCTATGCCGCGTACAAAATTACAAGAAAAAAAACATAAAACGTAGCCCATTTTTTGGGGGGTATGCGAAACGGAAATCTTCGCTACGCTCATCTAATAATCGGTGTTTATTTTTTTTTATTTTTTTTTCACACTCGTCTATTGACGGTGGCGAGGACTAAAATATAGTATTCTTATTCTTATAAAATATAGTATTCTTATCAAAAAATTGGGAATAATATCAAGACAGTGTATAAAATGATAGAGTGATAAATGATGAAGGGTGAGAAAAAAGAAAAAATTTAATTACGTCTAGCTATATGTTTGTTTTGTCTAGGACCTCATGTTCGAGTAGAGAATGCGTTTACTAATTGTTGTTTGTCTTCTGTTGTTTCAGTTGCCGTCACTAGGAACGCTCAGCGATCAGGTAAACTTGCACACATTATACAGCGGTGTACTGGCACATCGCCCACCTAGTTTTAACACCCGCTCATCGCCCGCTTCATGGCGAGAAGTAGGGGTCTGAATTGATTTTAAAAGAAATTAAAAAATGTCGCCTTTGTTAGCTCGGTCAGCTGAGGCACGCTTCAGAGACTGAAGTGACCGTTGGGCGTGGGTTCGAGTCCCGCATAATTGGGTTTTTGTAAACGTCCATTCACCTATCATCACTCCATCGTTGCATTATCACCCGCTCATTCGTACCCCCGTATAAGCTAGCTGTTGGTGGGGTCGTTACGCAACATTGAAAAAAAAAAAAAAAAAAAAGTAATTTTTCTGCAAGTCAGTTTTCAAATGGAACTAACTCTTAAAATTGCAATTGTGATTGCTAATTGCTATCAGAAAATCACAAAAATCACAAAATGTGTGGATATTATCGTTTCTGTGATCGAATTGGAAAAAATAAATATTTATCGTGATGAAGACAATTTTTGTCGAGAATGGTAATGAGTCGAATTCTAGAATGACAAAGGTGGGAAGATCACTTGTATCGGAACAGTATCACTCGATATTTTTGCCATCGATTTTCACCTCACAACAAATAACACAATACAAATATATACAAAATACAAATATACAAAATACATACAAATACATACATATAACAAGTATCGTATTGTGAATGTTTCTCATTGATTGCCAGTATTTTAAAAGGCACTTCTCTGACAGGTGTGAAAAGCACCTACTACATCCACTATGTACATCCGGAAAATCACTGTGATCGTTTATATCTTATGTTGACAATGACATGTTACGTTTTGATTAGGTTAAAACAGGTGGAAGCAGCCACCGGAAAATGTATATGCCCTATAAGCTTTTGCTTTATTAAAAATTTCGGATCACATTTGTTCAATAATCATGTATAGATTTAAAGGTAGTGCAGCGTAATAGTAGAATTAACTTATATCCACGAACAAGATTGTGCGAAACACCCGTGCGCTAGTAGTGTGGGATAGGAGGAACGGTCGTTCGGAGCCTTCCATCTCGTGGATACAAATACACCATCATTTGAGCGACACAGGAAATGAGGTTTTCATTTAAACACAAGTCGGTAACTCCGGAGTTTCCAGGTTACTCATCCCACTAATCGAATGACGCCCATCGTTATGTTATCATCAGGAGTCATGTGCGAGTTATGACCAATAACTTATCACAATCAGACAACTGTACACGTTTCTGATAAACCTTTTTTTTTTTTAATAACATCAAAACTTGATACAAAATCATTGTTCCCCAATTAAGGCTATGGATGGAAGATTAGATCGTTTGAACGGGGCACCACAAGGGCGATCTTACCACCCCAAAAAATAATTAAAATATTATAACTCATTTAACAGACAAATCAAATCTTAACTAAGGTAATAATTTCAGGGTTAGAAAACAATTCAAACATTCACAGTGGGGAGAAAAAATCTTGAATCTTCTCATTATCTTGATCTTCTTCTTCTTCTCCTTCTTCTTCTTGAAATCTTCTTTCGGTCTCTCTTTTTCTCTGTTCTTGTATTATTAACAAAATTCATCATTCTGTTTCGTTTTTTTTTTTATATTGTTGTTTTATTTATTCGTTTTATCAGTATTCGTGTTTATTCAATTCGTATTTAATATATACATATATATTTTTTAATGGTCGTGGCAGATAAACCCAGAGCGAAACATCTTCAGTGTCAACCAGGGACGTCGCTAGGGGTCCCTGGGGAGACCAATCGACATTCCACCCACCAATAGGTTATCCTTATTTTTATATTTTTTCACCAACAGCTATAGGTTATACGGGGGTATGAATGAGCGGATGATAATGAAACGATGAAGTTATGATAAGTGAAAGGACGTTTACAAAAACCCATTAAGGTACGTTCATACTACTACGGCAAACAGTTTTTTCCGTCACGGTTGGTCACGTGAACCAATCAGAAACTTGCCGTACTTGAGCGATGCGGCTCTGCCGTCCGAGTTGAATCAACTTCAACTTTCTGCCGTACGGCTAGCTCGCCTTGATACGGTTTGTGACGTAGTCGGCCTAATCACGGCCCTGTGCATGCTCAGACCGCTTTTCCTACGCAGGGTGGGTGTAGAACCAACTGTTCAGCGATCGACTCATGGCGCCAATCAAACCACTACACATTTTTACCAGCATTTTGAGAAACCAATCTTGTCTAATGAATTTATCATTGCTCTCGTGAGCAAGAAACCTTTTTATGTACAGAGTAACAGATGCCCTGTACGAAGATAAACCTTTGAGAACGAATACTTGGGTGGAGATCGCAGCTCAACTCAACATAACCTCAAAATAAGTACACTTGCCGTCTGACGTTTACCGTAGTACTCTGAACGAAAGAAAAGGAACTCTAGTTTACTGCAACGGAAAACCCGTATATGCGGCAGGTTGCCGTAGTAGTATGCACGTACCTTTATGCGGGACTCGAACCCACGCCCAACGGTGACTTCAGTTACTACCGCTAGCGATAGTTGCCTTGACCACCGGGGCGGCAAAGGTAAAATTCTCTATTTTTATAAGCACCCCCTTCAGTTCCGGACGGTTCACCATCGGGTATATTTAATATTTATAAACTAGTATAGAAATACATATAATTAAATCTAGATCTAATCAACAAATATACCTATAATATCTAGAAATTATACTAATTCTCGACCGCTGGCACACTTTGAACAACATATAATGGCATGCATGTGCCGCCCCGGTGGCTAAGTCAATTATCGCTAGCGGTAATAACTGAAGTCACCGTTGGGCGTGGGTTCGAGTCCCGCATAAGGCATGGGTTTTTGTAAACGTCCTCTCACCTATCATCACTTCATCGTTTCATCCGCTCATTCGTACCCCCGTATAACCTAGCTGTTGGTGGGGTCGTTAAGCAATATATAAAAAAAATGCATGCTTCTAGTTATACGCTCACTATATGCATTCCTATGGAACAGGTGATCAGGCCAAATGTCGGGGTCAATTGCACTTACAAGGTCAATGAACCACAACAATATGTCAAGTATAAGAGGCGATTGTCTTTTATTTTTAAATAATTAAAACATCAAAATGACGTACCAGATAAAGGCATATTTGAATTTTATTTAGTGAATTGCGTGTTTTTTCAAGGAAAAAACACATTTCAAAAGTAATAAAATAAAGAAATTTGTTACTTTTGAATAAAAGACAGATGTGAATGTTTGGATGCAGAATGTGTTTATAATAATGGAATATTGTTGAATGGAACAGTTGTGTTGTAGAGGACTGGATTAAAGGAGAGAGAGAGAGAGAGAGAGATAGAGAAAGAGAGCGCGAATTGATGACTATAACACCCAAAAGGTAATTCAAAATAGTAATGATTGTCCAGACCAAGTATATTATTTGCTTGCTGGACGAATATTTTGATTTTCTTTTCTAAATGGAGTATTCACAAACAATTGGCCACTGTTATTTCATTTCATTGCTTTATTTGCCAATTACATTACATTCTATAAAATAGTTCATGTCGAAATATTTGGCACGTCAATATATAAATTTACATAATAAAATGTAATACTAAACTTATATAGTAGAACTGTCAATTTGGATTAAATCACGTTACTTTTTGGTTATAATGAATTATTTTTGGTTAGGTTGTGTTTGTTTAGGTTGGTTAGGTTGGTTAGATCATGTAATCTGTCGTCAATTCAGATTATTCGCAGCAGCAACAACAACAACAACAACAGCAACATCATCAAAGCTCGCCACGACATACTCGAGTCTAGTTGCAACAGTAGTAATATAGTAATAGGCCTACTGGAAACAAATAATTCTACTGGCAAGTAATGCCAGTAAGGCCAGTAGGGCAGTAACGTGAGGCCAGTAGCCGCGCCTTCGGTAGCTCATAGTCATCTGATAAGCACCTTCAGAAACTGAAGTCCCCGATGGACGTGGGTTCGAGTTCTGCATAAGCCATGGGTTTTTGTGAACGTCCTCTCACCTATCATTACTCCATCGTTCCATTATCATTCGCCCATTCGTACCCCCGTATAACCTAGCTGTTGGTGGGGTTGTTAAGCAAACAATAATAATAATAATAAGGCCAGTGGGTTTTGGAATGCACCCTTTGTATTCGTTTTATTCAGCGCGCACGCGCAATAAGATATCAATATGTCTATTACAGTGTCTATTAATAACAATAGTAATAGTAATAGGCCTACACGTGTTTACGATATCTCGTCATCGCATGCTGACCTTTGTGACGTCATGTGGTCTTATCGCTGACAAAAGGTCAGTAAACTTGGCTCGTAACGTTGCAGCAATTAAGATAATTATGGTCACATGTGAAGAAAAATCTGGCTTTTATATAGTCTTAGTTATTTTAGTTATTTGATGAAAACAATATATATATTCAATCAAATTTAATGGATATGACGGAATACAGGGAAATGAGTATGCCGATGAAGCAGCAATAAAACCCACAGAGGAAAAAAAAGGAAAAAGAAGATGAGAAAAAATATGTTTAATTCAATAAAATCTGATGAAATTCAATATATTTTTATATAAATTGATAATTTTTTCAATAATTTATATGATAACGATAATTTATCATAATTTAAAATTCATGATAAGAAGATTCAAGTTTTTTTTTAACCCCACTGTGAATTTGTTGATTCGTTTCTAATCCTGAAATTACTACCTTGAGATTTATTGTTTATTAAAGGCCCGTTCACAATTGAACTATTGATTATGGAATATGGTATATGGTATATGGTATGTATAGTGTTATAGTGACATAGGTGGGCCACAATAGCCGTTTATTTCAACTGTAGGTTCGCCAGTAGTTCACCGGAAATCCGGTTCACTGCCCCTTAAATTATCATTTTGTCTTGAATAGTTCAAGTTTCAGTGGCATGACAACAGCTGTAAGATAAAACAGAAACCTATCATAAAACTCATCGAGAAAATTAATTAGTTAAAAGTGTTTGGTACTATAATTTGCTATAAAAAAATGTAATCCTCCATCTTTGATCATGAGAGTTGAAGTTTGAGGGGTCTAATTTGACTTGAAATTTAAAATACCTCAAACACATTAATAGTATTCATTTGACTCCAGTAGAAACGACACCTGATTGGCCAGAATTTTGCTGTTATAAGGAATAGTCATAAGAAAGGGTTTTTTCATTTCTTATTCCATATTCCATATCACTAAACACATTTTCTCTTTGGGTGAACGGTAACACGGAAATGCCATCATCCATTTCGCTTCAACACTAGCCTATACCATATACTATATTCCTAATATATTTCAATTGTGAAGGGGGCCCCTTAAATAAGTTATCTTATTTTAATTATTCCCTGCATAGGTGGTAAAAACGCCCTTGTGGTGCCCCATCCTAACGATCGTTTTGGTGCTGCCCGCCGATTATCTGTTATTCCACATTTGGTGTGGGTGGAAGGGGGCGACCACACTGAATTTGGAATAACACATAATTCGGTAGCATTACAAAACGATTTTTCAGCTGCACATTTCAGCACAAAACGAGTACATTTGAAAAATACTAGGAAAACGACCATATATGCTGTTTAGCACGAGCGGATAGAAATAGAATGGGTAAAATGGGTAAACTGTCCTGCGAGTGGGGTCCCAATTTAGCACATTAAATGTTTTTCTGTCTTCAAAATGCTTGACCCTATCAAGCGTGAAAATTTCCATAAATGTGTATCCAAATGTAATTCAACTTCACGCAAAATTTCATTTCTTTGGAAATAAAAAAATATTTTCTTATTTTTTTCCGGCCGTGTATTCTAGGGGTAATTTTGAATTTCAAATTCATAAACATAAAAGTTCTCACCCGATGAAGCCACAAGACTATACCAGATCCCAGTTAGATGAGGAAACCATATTGGAAAAAATTGAAGTTGATAGCTGTAGCCGTTTGACCTGTGGAGACCCGACAAAAAAACATTAAAAATAAACATTAAAACGAACACCAATTTTTTTTCATATGCTGAAATTGAATCCCTCCGCTAAAGCTTGGTCTAATCATCAGAATCAGTCTACATCAGTCTTACTTCTTTTCTAATCTCTCTGTGAACATGCTGATCGACATGCATAGAATAATGGATCAATAAATAGAATTAATAAAGAACGTTAATCAAGAGAAGTGTAGACCACTGTAATGTTAGAATAACAAACCAAACTCAAGCTATGAGGAAGTAAAATTGAGAAATTTGTTATGAATAGGCCTATAATAAGCCATTGTAGAGGGGTGATAACAAAACTATTTCTATATAATATAGGCCTATATATTATACATATATATATCAAATTGATTCATAATTTTCAGATTAAACTTGTGTGTGACGATGCATCGTTTTTTTTTTTGGTACACAATTGCACAACGATACACATTTTATACAATGATAACACATCATCACACAAATTTAATCTGAAAATTATGAATCAATTTGAAAAATTTCTTGTGAAAGGTTACACAAATCAATATATATTAATAATATATATTATAAAATATATTTAATAATTTTATATGATAAATTTAAAATACAATTATATATATATATAAATTTATTATTATAATAATATTTTATAATATATAAAATATTTTATATAAAATTTAAGGGGGGGAGAGAGTTAGAAAATAAAGAATTTTTTGCTATATTTTTCTACTTTTTTATCATTTATCATAAATTATTCCAATGGGCTAATTTCTAATGAGAAAATTCTAATGAGGCTGAAAAAAAATATGCTCATTTTAGGGGATATAAATAATATATATATATATATATTTCAGCTAATAGCGAATATCGCCCTTTTTTCGGAAAATAAAACCATTTAATTGAATGAAATTATATTAATATATTTATAATATATAGCCTCTATATTATCCATATAATATAATATTATATATATTAATATTAAATATTATTTTATTATATTTGTTGCCCTATATGCCTGTATATATAATAATTTTTATATATTTAAAATATATATATTATTTCTATATAAAATATATAATATTATATAAGAGAGAGAGAAGAGAGAAGGGGAGAGAGAAAGGGGGGAGAATTTGAGAAGGGGGAAGGGGAGAATAAATATAAATTATAAAATTAGTAAAAAACATAAATTCGATAAATTTGTTTGAATATGTGTAAACCGAAGTATCTCAGATCCCTTTAATTTGTACATTTTCCATTTTTTACTCCTATTTTTATATAACTTGTCTCACTTTTTTTATCTAATCTCGTGAAAACACGCTGATTGCAACAATTAAGCGTAGTAAAAAAATTTCATATATATATATATAGATGATATAGAAATAATTCCAAATAATTATTATGCCTTAATTAATAATAAAAAGGAAAATAAATTACGATAAATTTTTCTATGAAATGTTGTAAAGATGGTATTCAATAATCTCAGATCCCTTTTAAAATTATACTAATATTTTAATTCATTATAAATATCTTACTTTTAGTCTAATCTCTGTTAAACATGACAACAACTAATGTCAAACGTTACTTGTTTTTGGTTTAAAGTGCAATCTGCTGGCGGGATCTTGAGGTGTGGTTGATGCACTCTCGGTGACTTACGTTTTTAATTGTCAAGGCAAGTCAGCCCCAGTGACACAAAACTAAATACGAGATACTAGATCAGATCGTCACGTAATTTATTTTAGATAAAATTTTGTCCGAAGTTCTTGTAAATCGAATCACCGTTTTGATAAGAGAACAAAAGATATTAATATATATATATTACGGTATAATATATTTATATTATATTATTATATATTATAAAATATTATATATATTTTAATATATTATTAATATATAATATCATTTTGTAGCTACGGAAATTTGGCAATAAGAAAAAAACTCGAAAATAAAAATTAAAATGTATAAATTATATATATATATATATATTTATTTATATTTATTTATATATTTATATTATATATATATATATATATATATATATATATATATATATATATATATATATATATTTATATTTATTTATATATATCATATGTATATATATTTATAAAGAAAAAATTGAATGGATTTTTTATTTTTCAACAATTGAAGACTTTCAAAGCTATTACCGGTATAAGAAAGAGAACAGTAAAATCAGATGAATCGTAACACCTTCGGAATAAACAACAGAAATGAACAAGAAGTCCGTGACATAATAGTTTCGAAATCAATGTGTGTATAGCTTTCCATTACACATCATATGCGCCTGTATCCAATATCGCTCATCTTACAACGCTTATGATGCGTGTTTGCCTGTTCGATTAATTTCACTGTTCCACTTATGAGAAAAAATCTTTTTGTACCAATTCAATTATCTCCGATTAGGTTAGAAAAATGGTTTAGCCTCAATTCGTATCCTTTATTAATTACCAATCTTGTTCTATATATTTATTTTATTTTACAATGTATTGTTTTGTAATGGTTACACATACATTGTGTACCAGATCTGTCAAATGCAATCGATAACAATGAAGTGCTCAACCCCTATCTTATTCAATAAAACAATGAGTATTGTTTACATCGTTTGAGCTTATTGATTTCTTATCGTAATTAGGTCTCATCACTTTTCGTTCTAATTACTACATACATCATCTCGAGAGTTGAGACTGCATGGGAGTCGATTTAGCGTATTTTAGTTTCTATATATTTATTGTAATTTTGAAATATTTTAGTTTGTATGTATTAACTAGGAAAACGCCTTATATGCGTTGTGAGATGAGCTTAGAAGTATGGAAATGTAGAATTAAGAACATTTGGTCAGCTCAATGTACATATATAGGCCGTGGATCACTTCAAAGGTTTAAGAACCGCGGCTGTCTGTTGGTATATAAACCTTGGTTTCCCAACAGTGGTACCAGTGCCTTCTTCATATCCATCACAGATTTTAAACGTTTTGATTTATTGGTGACACTTGTTGCTCACATTTAATAGTTCCTTAATTGATTTCTTAATTGCTTTTATCGATGTGTAAAAAAGTACATTAAAAATACGTTTTCTTCGTTATTTCACATCCGATTGTTCCATAAATGTATGGAATGAAAATCTTCGCTACGCTCATCTAATTAATGAGCATGCAGGTGATAATGGAACTATGAAGTAATTAATGATAAGTGAAAGATATGCACAAAAACCCATGCCTTATGCGGGACTCGAACCCACGCCTGACTTGACTTCAGTAAGCGATAGTTGACTGAGTCACGGGGGCAGTTAATTCTAATTCCTCAAGATATTCTATCCATAAAAATAATTTATAATGTCGTACATTTCAATTGAATCTAACTGAAACTAGATTATAGAACGTCAGTATTATATTTATTATTCACTAAGCCTGTACGTTTTTTTTTATATATATCGGAAATGATTGTGATAAGGAATATCCATATCAAATCGTATGTTGTTTATTTATGCGCCTTTCTTTATCTTTTTTACGTAAATGTGTATTTCTATAAATGGTACTATATCAATCGTCTGCTTACGTTATGCAAGTGCCAGATGATTGCATGCTAGATCGATAAATCATAGAATTGGGATTATTCATAAATTTAATACATTTCTCAGGAATGGATAAAATTGCATTATTCTCTTACAAACTCAAGAGTGTTCATTTATACGCCACGATCACAAGAAACTGTTTTCTTAAGCGGGCTTCTATACATTTTCCCCTCTATCTATCAAAACTCGGCTACAAGACTGCAATTACATTTATTATTTATAACATTGGATTTCACCATACTTCAACAAACACAATGTCTTTATTTGCTTTATTACTCAATATCTGTATCCACCTCCAATTGATTTTAATGTTTTATTTATATTCATTTAATCTAATGTAGTCTCCCTTAGTCTAACAATCTATCTAACGAAGATGTGTGTAATATGCGCTGTAAATTAATTGTATAACTACGTGTGAACAATGTAAAAGTAGCGCACTGTACATCAATTTCTCGTGTATAGAATAAAATGAATTTAAATTTTTCAAAAAATTGATCGAGTTTTAAAATAAGGATCTACAATTCAATATTAATTGTGACATTGGACTTGGATTGTTCAGTGATCGTATTATTCATCGACATCAAAAACTTGACAGTTTTTATTTCCCGAAAAGGCTGTTGGGTGACAGGTTAGGATCGTTTGAAGGGAGGATTAACAAGTTAGGATCGGTTTTGATGTCAAGGCTGCATCTCTGCCACCCAAAAGAATAGTTAGATGAGCGTAGCGAAGATTTTCACTGAACTCTTACGGAACTTTGTCTGTGCGTTTTTTTTTTTTGTTTTTTTTTGTGGTTTGTTTGTAAACACTGCACAGGTCGCAGGGTTTGACCGATCGACATGAAACTTTTTTTATATGCAAACTTATCCAACCTAGAACTTTATAGTTTTGAGGTCTAATCGGTTGGACCATTTTTGAGAAACATCATTTAGCAGTTCCTAAACCCCATAAGATTTGACTGAGCGGAAAAAATTTAAAATAAAATCTCTTCAATATGATTCAAATTTTCCACAAATGTGAACACAAGAATAATATACATGAATACAATTGGTTTGATATCGGACCAGCCGTTTTGGAGAAAAATAATATAATAAATGTATTTGATCATCGGAAAGATAGAAATATATTATGTTGAAAAATGTTGCATTGTCGAAGTCATGGCTTTCACAAGATTCGTTGACATCGGATGAAGTTCATTTCAAATGATCAAGGTTTGTAGAGTTTTCGATTATACTTTATATAGACATCTCGCTCATCGTACAACGCACATCCTGCGTTTGCCTAGTGTATAGATATTATATAAAATATATATATTATATTATATATATATATATATATATCAATATATATATATTTTGAACATTTCACATGAAGTGAAGTATATATATATATATATATATATAATATATATATATATATATAAAATATATATATATATATATATGTGTGTGAAAATGAATACACACATACTGTATTGCATCAATCAAATTGATACCATCATTAAAATGCTAGCATATTAAACGCTACGATTGGGAAAGATTTTTTTCTATAATATGATAGTATTGTCTGTATTACATACAAGGTATAGTCGGTCAAAGGTCAGATGTTCCTGACCACGAGGGTGTCTCTCACTGGTCAAACATTCTCTGCCATGCAATATTTGTCAATGACTGGTCGTTGGCCGAGGTCAAAGGTCGACTTGACGGGTCGCAAGATTGGGTCATTTACTGGTATTTACTGGTTACTCTAGACAATCACGAGTGTGTGGGAAACCGCCATAGTTGTTTGTTGTGTTAGTTTATCTAGTGTGTGACCATGCGTGGACTTGAGTATCCACGAATGTGCTGTCTAATGTATGTGTATATATATATATATATATATATATATATATACTATATACATTATACATATATACACACTCTTTTGCGACATGGCTAAATATCCTATATATATATATCGTGAAATATACGTCCATGTCGTGAAAGATACGTCTCGACCGGGAATTGAACCCAGGACCTTCAGATTGCCGGTCCGTTGCTCTCCCACTGAGCTACCGAGATATTACTCTTATGTCATGGCTTTACTTAGAGTGACGACACTACCTGGGCATTTTCTTATAAATATATATATATATATATATTTATATATTGGCGTCGGTGAATGATATATGGGATGATGGGATGAAAGGTTTTTCATAAGGGTTTTTGGGTAAGATGGGATGAATGAGTCGTTCGTGGCCTGTTTTTCAGGAACCATCCCAGTATTGACGTGAACGACAGTGGGGAACCACGGAAAACCCCTTTCAGAATGGTCGATCGTGGTGGGAATCAAACCCCGGTCTCCTGAATGACGGTTCAGTGTGCTAGCCACTCGAACACTTGTCTCAGTTCAGTAGTTTCAATACAAGATGAAGATTCAGTGCGACTTTAAAGTCAAAAAGTGGAAAAAATTGAAAAAATTGAAAAAGTAATTCTTGAGAGTCAACTATATAGTCAACATTAATACATATCTGTACGTGTGTGATGTTAATTTGCTCAGTTTACTCTTTGAAAAAAACGTAAACATTTTCTACCAATTATTTTGTGAAAACAATCTCGAAAATAATTCCACTTTATTTTAGTGAACCAAAACCGTATTTTACCGGATTTTTAATAACCTGTCCAATTCAAGATGAATTTGTTTACAACTGATTGAAATCTCGTTACAAGATTTTTTTATGTAAATTTAACATTGTTTAAAAGGCGGTATCCATCTTAAAGACTGGTTTCTGTGTACGTGCAAATAAATATCATTAATAAATTGTAATATTACTAATTTATGAGAGAACATTGGTAACTTATCATATACAAAATTTAATTTTATATAGGACTATATTTATAATTCATTTCCGAATTTAATTATAACGAGTTTTCCTTTATTCAATCTCCTTTATTTACGATGGTGTTTTTTTATATTTAACTATTCAAAAATAAAACATAGGTTCCCATTGACTTTGATTTAAATAGTATTTTCCTTGATACAATGCTGACCTTCCACAATACTAGAGTTATTTAACGTATCGGTTAATTGTTTATTAGTTAAAAAATGTAAATTTTTTCACGGTATAATGACGTTCATTTCCTCAGTGGATATGATTGTCCCCGATCGACCGTCCTCTTATATCCGATAGCATTGAAGTTGAGGAGTTTCGATTCTGTTAATATCTTGATTTTGCCTTGATTTACAATGTAGTAATGATTTAAGGTTCTTTGGGTCATTAATTGTGGACGTGGAAGGCAGATATTAAACTATAAATATGTTTTTTGGTGTGAATTTGGAAAAGATATGAGATCAGTACATGTAAAAATAGAGATTTAGTATATTAGATACCGGTACTTTAATACTTGAAAATTTAGGTGAGGGATTTTTTGTAGGTGGAAGGGCCGGATTTTGGAATTGGTGTTGGTGGAGCCAGTGTTATTATATCGATATAGGCCTACACCCGAGTGAGTATTATATCTTATTTTGTAGGTATTAGATTATTATCTATGTAATACATTAGTTGGTACTTCATATTTATCTGTCGATTGATTCATGTGATTACATTCATTCAAATTTCATTCAGGATTCTGCGTAGAATAGTTTTTTTTTTAACATGCACATTCTCAAAATGATCCACAAAGCCTATCAAACGCTCATGTGTTGGATAATGAATACTAAACCGAATTAAACAAACACAAAAGACTATATCTATATAGTGATTAAAAACAATTAATTTATTTGTTTCGCCAATTTTTTATTCCTTTCGATCATTCAGTATCAGTTTTTTTTATTTTATTTATTTTTATATTGGGTTTAACGACGCACTGTAATGACAGCGAAGGTCTATTGGCGTCGGATGGATGATTAATGGGGTGATGGGATGATGAGATGAAGGTTTCCTGGGTTTAAAGGGAAGGATAGTGGGAAGGAAGCGGTCGTGGCCGACTATTGTGGGAGCCATCCGGCATTAGCCTAGACTACAGAGGGAAACCACGAAAAACCCCTGTAAAATGGTCGGCGGCGGGGATCGAACTGGGTCCGAAGTTCCCGTCGCCTACCAGATCACAAGAAGCGAGCGTGCTAACCACTGCGCTAAATGTGCTGGTCGTATCAGTTCTCAATTAGTTCTATGAGTTATCTGCATAGTAACATTTCTGTATTATGTATTCAATCATATTTGCTGAGCTATGTAGGCCTATATTCACTTTTAATTTTGTATTCTGCAACTTTGCCATAAATGAGTCAGTTAATCGAGACTGTCTATGTATGGACATTTCATAAACGTTTTTTCTTTCTATCGGAATATTGTTTACAACCATATTTGACGATTATTTCATCATATATAGAAATTTTTATCATTATAGAATAATTTAAATTGCAAGGGGGCGGAATGAAATTTTCAGGAGTGTATTGGGGGTTAGGAAATAGAGAAAGTAGAAGTAAAAAAATACGGAGGGAATTGCAAGTAACATTGATTGGATTGAGTTAGACGATGAAAAGGGAGAGACTATATGTTGGTACGGACATATGAGAAGGATGGATAGTGAGCGAGCACCAAGGCGTGAGTTTGAAAGAGGAACAGTCGGAAGAAAGAGGGACAGAGGAAGACCAAGAATAAGATAGGAAGAAGTGATAAGATGGGATGTGAAAGAAAGAAGAGAATCGTGGAAGAGGGTGGAGGACGAAGAGTGGTGAACTTTAGGGATATATGGAGGAGCTTATAAGAATCCATGGGAGTCGATTTAGCGGAAAATCAGTTTAATGGTGATAACTTTGAAGGGTTTTGAGATATCGAAATTCTGAAAACGAGGAAACACAGATATTCTCAATACCTTGAAGGCGGAGTAAGTGATAACTATTTATCTCAAATCGCCTGATTGTCAGGCGTATACGCTTAAAAATGCACATTTTTAAGCGTATACGCCTGACGATTATGAATGCGAGATAATAGTTTTACTCACACCATCTTGAGGGTATTGAAAATATCTATGTTTCCTTTTCAGAATTTTCGATATCTCAAACCGTTCAAAAGTTATCACCATTAAACTGATATTCCGCTAAATCGACTCCCATGGATTCTTATGAATTGAAGAGAGTGAAATATAGAGGAGGTTGAATGTGGGGATATATGTTGTGGCTGGCGAGCACATCACATCGCGTGTGATGTGGTCCCAAAATTTGGTTTATTAGATGAACCCTCAACCGACTATGTTGAAATGGGTAGGATTTGTATAGTATAGATAAATTTTCTTAGACGGAGCTTAGCGAGGATCAACTTCAAACTTTTTTTCAATATGGTTCCTTATCATCTGCTTAGATCTGTATAGTTTTGTGGCATTATCGGGTGATAACTTTTTTTTATGAATTTTAGAAATTCAAAAATAACACACGCGG
>OU015473.1:11018230-11072929 GCA_907164805.1 Brachyptera putata | reverse complement strand
GTAAACTTTACAAAATCCATGCTTTGTGCGGGACTCGAACCCACACCCAGAGATGACATCAGTTTCTGAAGCGGTGCCTCAGCTGACTGATCCACCGAGGGTGGCACATGAGTACCTAAATTGTAAGAATTTCTGATATATAAATTTCACTTTACTGCTTCATAAATGCTCATTGATCGGGAAGCATGAATTAAAATATAATTGTATTGATAAAATATCTTGTGTAAATTGATCGTTGTGATTTTAGTATAAATGACATGTCAAATATTCCATTATGTAAATTCATATTGACAATAAAGCAGATTATTATTATAATGAAGTGTTAATACTGACCCCTTGTCCAATGGACGATACCAACTGCCGTACATATGTGTCGATGAAGTTGCCTATCGTTGTGGCGTTCGACGTTTGTTAATTTTACACAATGTGACAGAACCAGGATATAGCGTATTGAATGAAACGGATCTTATTGCCGATTTTGGATCCGAGCACGTTTGAACGTAACTGAACAGACTTACTAGCCTGGGGAGTTCTCAAAAACCCAAGGCAAATTTTTGAATTACAAAAAATCGAGAAAAAAGTATCAAAAAATTCGAGAAAAAATATCGAAGTCGTACAGAGGAAAAATATGAAAACTCAGAAGAAACAAGAAAATCAAATTATCATGAAAATACGCAAATTAAATACAAAAAATCTCGGAAAAATCAAATATATCGACGAATAAGAAATCAATTTTAAATCAAATAAATCTAGAAATAGACTTGAGAACTTGCTATCAAATAGAAAATAGTTTTTTGACGACTACCGTCATATTGAGCTGTAGTCTGTAGACCAAAATAAGCCTATCAAACTGTTTTTTTTTAAATTATATTAAAATGATTACTATATCTTACCCGTTTTATACTCTACTACTCCTTCGACCAAATAACAAATCCTTACTTTGAATTATTTCACTTCTCTCGTCACAAATTAATCGATACAATAAAACCAAATTACATGATCAATGAATCGATCAAATCCTTTTGAATGGAATCGATTCTGTAATAATAATAATAATAATATGGTTTATTGTCAATTTATTGATTTTACATTGTGAAATATTTGACATCCTAATTATGATTTTAATAGGACTTCTAGAAGATGATTAAAATCGAGACTAGTCAGGAAATATATACCTCAAAAACTTTAACCAATCGAAAAACTTTTTTTCAACAGCATCCACTATATATTTGGAGCCAGTCCGCGCCTGTCTTTAATCAATAAATCACCCATTTCATACACAACAAATCTTCCATTCAAATAACATATCCATTACCTTGACTGATCACACTAACTACTTCTCTCCACACAAATTAATCAATACAATAAAACTAAATTACATGATCAATGAAATTGATCAAATCGATTTATATAACTTCAGGGCGTTTCGCATCATCTGAAGAAATAACCTTCACTGCATGTTACAATTAATTATAGATCAACAAAACATGTGGTCCATTAAGAGTCCATGGGAGTCGATTTAGCGGAATATAATTTTTCTTACTAGGAAAACGCCATATATGCGTTGCTAGACGAGCGTATAGTAATAGTATGGGTAAAAATGGGTCAAAACTGCTTCGAGTGGTACCAATTTAGCACATTTTATGTTTTTTCTTCAAAATGGCTGACCCTATCAAGCTGAAAATTTCCCGAAATGTGTATCAAAATGTAATTCAACTTCACGCGAAATTTCATTTTTTTGGAAAATATCTTCTTTTTCCGCTGTGTTATTCTAATGGGTATTTTTGAAATTTCTAAAATGTTTAAAAAAAAGGTTATCACCCGATAATGCCACAAAACTATACAGATCTGAGTTAGATGAGGAACCATATTGAAAAAAAGTTTGAAGTTGATAGCTGTTGATAGTGTCAAATTGAATCCTCGCTGAAGCTCGTCTAATGAAATCTTTTGAACGGAATGACGTACGAAGTTCTGATAAAAAGGAAATACAGATAGTTTCAATACCTTCAAGATGGTGTGAGTAATAACAATTCATCTCATATCGCCTAATTGTCACGCGTATAGGAAATAAAAATGAGCCCTAGGGGACGTCTATAAATGATGTCACACTTTTTCAAGGCAACTTTGAACCCCCCCCCCCCCCCCCCTCCCATGTCACAGTTGGTCACAAAACTCATTACATTCCCATCTTTAAATACGTCACAAATTCTCATATCCCCCTTCTACCAAAAAATTGAAATTATCAGGCGGCAAAGGTACAATAAAATAATAAAAAATGAAATATTCATTTCTTTATGTTTGCTTTTATTGAAATTATGCGTGTTATATGCAATTATGTGAAGGTAATGTTAATAAGTTTCCACATTGACTAGTTCTAGGGTTTTAGGGTGGCGTTCAATATAAGAATCTATAAGAATGGCCCAAAATACATAGAACCCAAAAATTGTACGTCACACAGTTGCCCCCCCCCCCCCTCCCCCCGTCTCTTGTAACTCTTTGTCACAAATCTTGACAACCCCCCCCCCCCCCCCCCCCCCTAAGTTGTGACGTAATTTATGGACGTCCCCGTATACGCGTAAGTCGTGACAATTATGCGATATGAGATAAATAATTATTACTTATACCATAATGAAGACATTGAAAATATCTGTATTTCTTCTTTATTATAATGTCTATATCTCATACCGTTCAAAAGTTATCACAAAAAACTGATATTCCATTAAATCGACTCCCATGGACTCTTAATATGCGATCACTTATAAATAGTCTCGATTTAATGTCTGTGTTTGGCAGAGATTGATAAATATGAAGTAGTGCTATATATTCTCAGGGTTACAAACATATTAAACTGTTGCTATTTTGAACTTGCAAGCTCTTGACAGAAACGGCGTGTGGTATATGTACTAGGAAAACGCCATATATGCATTGTTAGACGAGCGAATAGTAATAGTATGGGTAAAAATGGGTTAAAACTGCTTCGAGTGTACCAATTCAGCACATTTTATGTTATTTCTTCAAAATGGCTGACCCGATCAAGCTGAAAATTTTTAGAAATCTGTATCAAAATGTAATTCAACTTCACGCAAAATTTCATTTTTTTTGAAAATAAAAATATTTTCTTTTTTTTCCGAAAGGCCCATGTTATTCTGATGTGTATTTTTGAAATTTCTAAAATTCATAGAAAAAAAGTTACCACCCGATAATGCCACAAAACTATACAGATCTAAGTTAGATGAGGAACCATATTGAAAAAAAGTTTGAAGTTGATAGCTGTAGCCGTTTGACCTGTGGAGAACCGACAAAAAAAAACATTTTTTTTCAGTATGTCAAATTGAATCCTCGCTAAAGCTCGTCTAAAAATCTAGTTTCAGGTTGTGATGTCCTTTAAACTTTAAAGGTCATCACAACACTGAGAATGGATTTTTACGGATACTGACGATATTTATTTCCCCTATTTCAGGGAAAACTAGAATTCATCATATCAATAATCCAGAAATTAAAATGTAATAATTTGTCCTCCAGGACCCAACCTTTTTTTGGCGTGACGTGGATATTACTCTATTCTGTTCATGTTTCTACACAGAATCGGTGATGACCATGTCTCAATTACATTAAAGAATTTAATTATACGTGATGAGATAATGAATTTTCAATCTCATTATTGTGATCTTCATAGCTTACTTCCCTTCAACTCTTCTTCCCTTCCAATCTTCATGCATTTCTATTGGGGAGAAGGAGCCTTTGATCTTTGTTCAGAAATCTTCATCAGGTATTTAGAACATAACATTTAATTTAGAACACAGTTGCCAATTTAATTAAAATTTAAAGCATATTAGATTTACAATAAATTCAAAATATTTGCAAATAATGAAGTTTGTACTAAATAGGCCTACAATTGCTGTCTCAAGTTGATATGAAATCGGGAGAACTTAATGATTTTGATAACTAGAAAAAAGCAGCATTTCCAATTATAAATTGACTTTTTACGCGATATTACTATTTAGTCAACAACTCAACATTATAACAAATAATAATAAATTACGTTTTCCGTTGATACAATAAATTCTTCTACAAGATAATATCGTGACTGTACGAATGAGAGTCCAATATCACTGGACCTCCTTACAAGGTACTAGTTGGTTTCAGCGAGCGCTAATAGATGGCCGCTCATGTACTAGGACTGTCGATAATGATACTACATCGTCCGTTTCACTCCAGCTTCCATGCATTTAAAATATATATATATATATATATATATATATATATGATAAAAACATACATATATATACATATATATACATATATACATATATATGATGAAAATATACACATATATATAATAAAAATGAATATTAATGGATAATTCAAGTCGTTTTTAAATATGAAACACCCAATAGAATATATATATATATACTATGTATATTTTAATACAATATTGGAAGGCTGACGTTTCAACCGGTCTATGCCAGCCTTTCTCAAAGCTGTTATTTAATAATTTTAATTAATTGTAATTGAAATGAAATGATTGTTTCATATTAAAAAACGACTTGAATTATCCATAAATATTCATTTTTATCACATGAGTCGAGATAACATATATATATATATATATATGTTCATTTCCCATTATTATTGTGTTTAACGGCGCACTGTTCTGATGACTACGATTTATTGGCGTCGGTGAATGATATACGAGACAATTGCACGATGAGATGAAAGGTTATTTCATTATGTGTTTTGGATAGTGGGAAGGAGTCGGTCGTGGCCTGTTGTTAAGGAACCATCCCAGCATTGACCTGAACGACATAGGGAAACAACAAAAAAACTGTTTTCAAGATGGTCGACACTGGCGGGAAACGAACCCCGGTCTTCTAAATGACGGTTCAGCGTGTTAGCCTCTGTCAACTTTCTCTGTCGATTGTTATCCTGTGAAGAGTATAACTTGTTCCATTATGAGCTGTTCCTACTCCCCCAATTAACTTATTCAAGTTTATCTAAAATTTTCAATTTTAAAGGTTATTTATGACTCAAAATTCCAATTAATTACATTTTTTTTAATTAAAAAAATTATGTATCTCATTCAAAGGGTAAATATTCAACCCCCATAATTTTATACTCCCCATTTATCATCATTTCATATTGTTGACATTTAATCATGTTTACTTTTGTTCTAATTGAATCATTTTCAATAAATAATGACGCACTTTCTCTCTCTCTCTCTCTCTCTCTCTCTCTCTCTCTCTCTCTCTCTCTCTCTCTCCTCATCATCGACCGGAAGTCCGCCGTTAATAAATAATAATTAACTTCATTCTTCGTTTGTTCTAATAATATATTGTTGGGTTTGGTATAATCATTAAGCTAATAAATGTTTCCGCTTTTTGTTGTAGGACTAGCCTAGATAATATAGAACAGAAATGAGAGAGAGAGAGAGAGCGAGAGAGAGAGAGAGAGAGATAGAGATATATAAATAGAGAAAGAGAGAGAGAGAGAGAGAGAGAGAGAGAGAGAGAGAGAGAGAGATAGAGATATATATAAACAGAGAGAGAGATAGAGATATATGAAGGGAGAGAGAGAGAGAGAGAGAAAGAGAGAGAGAGAGAGAGAGAAACAGAGATTGAGAGAGAGAGAGAGAGAGAGAGAGAGAGAGAGAGAGACAGAGAGAGAGAGATAGAGATAGAGAGAGAGAGAGAGAGAGAGAGAGAGAGAGAGATAAACAGAGAGAGAGAGAGAGAGGGAGAGGGGAAAATTGTAAATAAATTGCAGTTGATCTTATTGTCTTTTTTTTGAATTGAGGACAGGTAATCGAGTTCGATGACAGCTATACTGCAGTCCACGTGTATCCGCTATTGACGAATAAAGTGGATTCAGAAGAACAATGGGTATTGAACTAGATCGCCTTTTTTCATTTTTAATGCTGGTTAACGACCCCACCAACAGCTAGGTTATACGGGGGTACGAATGGGCGATGAAGTGATGTGTCAGCCCAATCTACATCTATAGACATTGGATTACATCAAACGTTTGAAAATCTTACCTGCAACTTGTTGATATTTGTAGTGCAACCTGTTGCATATACACTTTGCAAAACCTGTTGCTCCTAATACTCGATGAAATGTATACTTTTATTGTGTTTTCTCCGTTATTGCTCTTCCGATTTTTGGAAAAATCTTTGAAAATGTGTATGATAGTTGTTTACATATTCTGTGTGAATTGAGAGCTTTTTAAGAATTTTCATATTTCAAGTATTTTCCCTCTAGGTCATTCTTATGGGGATTTTCCTAACTTTCCACATTTTTTCCGGGAAAACCGATCGACATATTTTTCTGAAACACAATCCCAACCTCTTCTGGTGTATAAAATTCTATAGTAAAATTATAATTCTATAATTCTATAATAATTCTATAGTGAAATTATATAATTTCTATATGTATAAAGTTTCGAGTAAATTGGTCTTTTTTCCTGATCTGCAGCAAAGACAAATAATTACTCCTTCTTCACTCTATGCCTTCAGGCCTATGCCGCGTACAAAATTACAAGAAAAAAAACATAAAAACGTAGACCATTTTTGGGGGGTATGCGAAACGGAAATCTTCGCTACGCTCATCTAATAATCGGTGTTTATTTTTTTTATTTTTTTTTCACACTCGTCTATTGACGGTGGCGAGGACTAAAATATAGTATTCTTATTTTTATAAAATAAAGTATTCTTATCAAAAAATTGGGAATAATATCAAGACAGTGTATAAAATGATAGAGTGATAAATGATGAAGGGTGAGAAAAAATAAAAAAAAAAAATTAGGTCTAGCAATATGTTTGTTTTGTCTAGGACCTCATGTTCGAGTAGAGAATGCGTTTACTAATTGTTGTTTGTCTTCTGTTGTTTCAGTTGCCGTCACTAGGAACGCTCAGCGATCAGGTAAACTTGCACACATTATACAGCGGTGTACTGGCACATCGCCCACCTACTTTTAGCACCCGCTCATCGCCCGCTTCATGGCGAGAAGTGGGGGTCTTAATAAATTTTAAAAGAAATTAAAAAATGTCGCCTTCGTTAGCTCGGTCAGCTGAGGCACGCTTCAGAGACTGAAGTGACCGTTGGGCGTGGGTTCGAGTCCCGCATAAGGCATGGGTTTTTGTAAACGTCCATTCACCTATCATCACTTCATCGTTGCATTATCAACCGCTCATTCGTACCTCCGTTTATTCTAGCTGTTGGTGGGGTCGTTAAACAACATTAAAAGAATTAAAAGAAGTAATTTTTCTGCAAGTCAGTTATCAAATGGAACTAACTGTTGAAATTGCAATTGTAATTGCTAATTGCTATCAGAAAATCACAAAAAAATCACAAAATGTGTGGATATTATCGTTTCTGTGGTCGAATTGGGAAAAATGGATATTTATCGTTTTAGTCGAGAATGGTAATGAGTCGAATTCTAGAATAACAAAGGTGGAAAGATCACTTGTATGTAACAGTAACATTAGATATTTTTGCCATCGATTTTCACCTCACAACAAATAACACAATACAAATATATACAAATACAAATATATACAAAATACAAATATACAAAATACATACAAATACATACAAATAACACGTAACATATTGTGAATGTTTCTTATGGATTGCCAGTATTTTAAAAGGTACTTCTCTGACAGGTGTGAAAAGCACCTACTACATCCACTATGTTCATCCGGAAAATCACTGTGATCGTTTATATGTTATGTTGACACTGAGCATGTTACGTTTTGATTAGGTTCCTCTTAAGTTTAAGCGATTCAATTAAAACAGGTGGAAGCAACCACCGGAAAATGTATAGGCCCTATAAGCTTTTACTTTATTAAAATTTCAGATCACATTTATTCAATAATCGTGTATTAATTTAAAGGTAGTGCAGCGTAATAATCGAATTAACTTATATCCACGAACAAGATTGTGCGAAACACCCGTGCGGTAGTAGTGTGGGCTAGGAGGAACGGTCGTTCGGAACCTTCCATCTCGTGGATACAAATACACCATCATTTGAGCGATACAGGAAATGAGGTTTTCATTTAAACACAAGTCGGTAAGTCCGGAGTTTCCAGGTTACTCATCCCACTAATCGAATGACGCCCATCGTTATGCTATCATCAGGAGACATGTGCGCGTAATGACCAATAACTTATCACAATCAGACAACTGTACACGTTTCTGATAAACCCACAGCGTAACATCTTCAGTGTCAACGTGACATGTAAACGATCGTCATGACTTTCCGGATGAACATTGTAGGCCTATTAAAACTGCTTCGGATAATTTCTTATGAAATGATATCGATCCATAACAAAATATTCACATTAGGGTACATGTTATTTGTATAGGCCTTTAACGGTACGCTGTGAGGTAAAATTGATGGTAAAGATACCGCTATATACCACTGATCTTTGAAACTATGTTATTACTGGGAAAACGCCATATATGCGTTGTTAGACGAGCGGATAGTAATAGTATGGGTGAAAATGGGTAAAAACTGCTTCGAGTGGTACCGATTTAGCACATTTTATGTTTTTTTTTCTTCGAAATAGCTGACCCGATCAAGCTGAAAATTTCCAGAAATGTGTATCAAAATGTAATTCAACTTCACGCAAAATTTCATTTTTTTGGAAGTTAAAAATATTTTTTTTTCCGACGTGTTATTCTAATGAGTATTTTTGAAATTTCTAAAATTCATAAAAAAAACAGTTATCACCCGATAATGCCACAAAACTATACGGATCTAAGTTAGATGAGGAAACATATTGAAAAAAAGTTTGAAGTTGATAGCTGTAGCCGTTTGACCTGTGGAGAACCGACAAAAAAAACATTAAAAAAAACAAAAAAAAAACATAAAAACGAGCACCAATTTTTTTCAGTATGTCAAATTGAATCCTCGCTAAAGCTCGTGTAATAATTAAATTATTCAACTAACCCATTCAAAATTATACAATCTACAGGTTAAACCATAGACAAAGACAGTTCACCCAACGTTAAATCAAGATTCATACCCACTCCTGTGTCTCTACCCTCCCCACCCCTTACCCTGTAGTACCTGCAATCACCGCTAAGAGCGCTCAGAATCGTTTCGGCGATTATGCTTCAGTCGACGGTTAGATGGATGCTTCCGTGTGCTGTCTACCAAGTCTTCAACTTGACTGCTAGCAGCGCTCTAGGAATGTGTAGCGATGATTGAAGTAACTGTAGGTAATAATGAAAGGGTTTTGAATCTCGTGAAGTAACTTATATTGGACGTCTGGAGTATCTCTTGAGTATCTCTTTAGTCAATGCTAAAACTCTACGGGTGGATTGCAAGAACGAAGTTTTAACCCCGGCCTACTTTAGACGCCGTCTAAGTACAAAATAGCATTTCAGAATCAAGGACTTCCACGATACAAGAACGACTCCAGAAGATGGCGAGCAGTTTTTCGCCGAAACGTCGAGTAAAAGGGTTCTTTTCAGAACCAAAGGCAATGCTATTTTATACTTACGGTGTCGAAAGTAGACCGGGGTTGAACTTCGTTCTTGCAATCCACCCTATGTCTCTCTCCTCTAATCCAGTCTGTTTCATTTACGCAAATCCATCATTATAAACACGTTCTACATCTAAACATTCACATCTGTCTTCTATTCAACTATTTCTATTCTATTCAACACATTGTATTATTGTATTACCTTTGAAATATGTTTCCATTCTTGAAAAACACGCGATTCACTATGAATAAAATTAAAATATGCCTTTATCTGGAAGGTCATTATTAATATTTTAATTGTTTAAAAAATAAAAGACAATCGCCTCTTATACTGGACATATTGTTGTGGTTCATTGACCTTGTAAGTACAATTGACCCCGACATTTGACCTGATCACCTGTTCTATAGGAATACATATAGTAAGCGTATAACTATAGAAGCATGGATTTATATGTTGTTCAAAGTGTGCCAGCGGTCGGGAATTAGTATAATTTCTAGATATTATAGGTATATTTGTTGATTAGATCTAGATTTAATTATATGTATTTCTATATGTATTTATTAATATTAAATATACCCAATGGTGTATCAGTCGGAACTTGAAGCTTTTATACATAGAATATTTTTCGTCTAGCATGGTTGACGTAAAATTAAATAATACATTTTTCAAGAAGATTACTCAAACATACTCGATATAATTAAACTTCATTTTTTCTTAGCTCTTTTCTTACATCACCAATCTTCGTTATGTTCTTGATATCTTCTCCCAATTCATTATAACATTCATTATAACATTCTAATATCACTAGCTGTCACCCCGTGTTTGAGAAACACGGGCCTCTCCTTTTCTCCTATTAACGCTACCTCCCTCCCCACTACCCCTCCTCACTCGACTTCTCCTCACCCACCTCCTCCTCCTCCTCTCCATGCCCTCCTGTCATCGATTCCCTCCCCCTCTCCCCTTTCTCTCTCTCTCTCTCCCTCTCTCTCTCTCTCTCTCTCTCTCTCTCTCTCTGTCTTGCTCTTCTTTTTTCACTCTGCATTACACTTCCTCTCTGTCTCCCCCCCTTCCCCCTCACACGATTCGACTGTGTGACGTGTCATTGCCACGACACATTGGTACCAGACAGCGGAGTGTCTGCCATCTAGCGTGTACTTCCGCAACCTTAAGCGTGACCGCAGGAGAGACAGAAGGACGGACAGACCTGGGTAATTCTATTTATAATTATATACAATAACAACGCCCGCCACGGGTTACGACATACCCAAGTCTTTCTTAACTTCTGAATGGTGTACGTCACAACATGTATAGATGTTGTTGTTGTTGTTGTTGTTGCTGCTGTTCACATCCTAAATTAACCGTAATCACCCTAATCTGACCAATTTATTAAACCTAACCCCTCCACACTAACCTTAACCAACTAACCTGACCTAACAAATCCTAGCCGCCCTCGTTAGCTCAGTCAGCTGAGGCACAGAAACTGAAGTCACCGTTGGACGTGGGTTCGAGTCCTGCATAAGCCATGGGTTTTTGTGAACGTCTTTTCACCTATCATTACTTCATCGTTTCATCATCACTCGCTCATTCATACCCCCATAAAACCTAGCTGTTGGTGGGGTCGTTAAGCAAACAATAATAATAATAATAAGGCCAGTAGGTTTTGGAATGCACCCTTTGTATTCGATTTATTCAGCGCGCACGCGCAATAAGATATCAATATGTCTATTACAGTGTCTATTAATAACAATAGTAATAGTAATAGGCCTACACGTGTTTACGATATCTCGTCATCGCATGCTGACCTTTGTGACGTCATGTGGTCTTATCGCTGGCAAAAGGTCAGTGAACTTGGCTCGTAACGTTGCAGCAATTAGGATAATTATGGTCACATGTGAAGAAAAATCTGGCTTTTATTTTTATATAGTCTTAGTTATTTTAGTTGTTTGATGAAAAAAATATATATATTCAATCAAATTTAATGGATATGTCGGAATACAGGGAAGTGAGTATGCGGATGAAGCAGCAAAAGAACCCACAGAGGAAAAAATAGGAGAAAAAAGATAAGAAAAAATATGTTTAATTCAATAAAATCTGATGAAATTCAATATATTCTTATATAAATTGATAATTTTTTCAATAATTCATATGATAACGATAATTTATCATAATTTAAAATTCATGATAAGAAGATTCAAGTTTTTTTTTAACCCCACTGTGAATTTGTTGATTCGTTTCTAATCCTGAAATTACTACCTTGAGATTTATTGTTTGTTGAATGAGTTATCTTATTTTAATTATTCCCTGCAGAGGTGGTGAGATCACCCTTGTGGTGCCCCATCCTAACGATCGTTTTGTGCTGCCACCGATTATCTGTTATTCCACATTTAGTGTGGGTGGAAGGGGGCGACCACATTTAATTTGGAATAACACATAATCGGTGAACAGTACAGAACGATTTTTCAACAGCACATTTCAGCACAAAACGAGCACATTTGAAAAATACTAGGAAAACACCATATATGCGTTGTTAGACGAGCGGATGGTAATAGAATGGGTAAAAATGGGTAAAAACTGCTTCGAGTGGTACCAATTTAGCACATTTTATGTTTTTTCTTCAAAATGGCTGAACCGATCAAGTTGAAAATTTCCAGAAATGTGTATCAAAATGTAATTCAACTTCACGCAAAATTTCATTTTTTTGGAAAATAACAACAACAAAAAATCCGCCGTGTTATTCTAATGAGTATTTTTGAAATTTCTAAAATTCATAAAAATAAAAGTTATCACCCGATAATGCCACAAAACTATACAGATCTAAGTTGGATGAGGAACCATATTGAAAAAAAGTTTGAACATAAAAAAAAAACATTGAAACGAACGCCAATTTTTTTTTCAGTATTTGAAATTGAATCCTCGCTAAAGCTCGTCTAATCATCAGAATCAGTCTACATCAGTCTTACTTCTTTTCTAATCTCTCTGTGAACATGCTGATAGACATGCACAGAATAATTGATCAATGAATAGAATAATGAAAGAACGTTTATCAAGAAAATGTAACCAACTATAATGTAGAATAACAAACAAACCTAAAGCTATGAGGAAGTGAAATGAGCAATTTGTTATGAAATAGGCCTATAATAAGCCAAGTAGAGGTGTAGATAACAAATATATATATATATATATATATATATATATATATATATATATATATATTTATATACATATATTGATTTGTGTAACCTTTCACAAGGATTATTTTCAAATTGATTCATAATTTTTAGATTAAACTTGTGTGATGATGTGTATCAATTTGTATAAAATGTGTATCGTTTTGCTATTGTGAACCAAAAAAAATGATGCATCGTCACACAAGTTTAATCTGAAAATTATGAATCAATTTGAATATATATATATATATATATATATATATATATATATATATATATATATATATATATATATATATAATGGGAGGGGGGGGGGAGAGGAGTTAGGAAATGAAGAATTTATTGCTATATTATTCTACTATAGATTTTCATTTCATTTACTACATTCACATATTTCCTAATGAGGCTAATTTTCTAATGAGAACAATTTCTAATGAGGCTGAAAATAAATATGCTCATATAGGGGCATATATATATATATATATATATATTATATATATATATATATATATATATATATATATATATATATATATATATATATATATTATATATATATATATATATATATATATATATATATATATAGAGAGAGAGAGAGAGAGAGAGAGAGAGAGAGAGAGAGAGAGAGAGAGAGAGAGAGAGAGAGAGAGATAATGAAATATAATTTAATAATATAGTAGAAATAACATGAAAATCACGAATAATTATGTTATGAATATGTGTACAGATGGTATCTCAGATCCCTTTTAAAATTACTGCTACATATTTCCATTTTATTTACTACACTATATTATATAACTTAGTCTCACTTTTTTGTCTAATCTCTGTGAAAACACGCTGATGCAACAATCTATGCGGCTGAGTAAAAAAAATACACATATATATATATATATATATATATATATATATATATATATATATATATATATATATTTATATATATATATATATATATATATATATATATATATATATATATATATATATATATATATATATACATATATATATATATATATATATATATATATATATATATATATATATATATATATATATATATATATATATATATATACATAGACATAGATAATATATTCAAAAAATATATATATTATTGAAATATAATATAATAATATAATAAAAGTGATATGAAAATTACAGATAATTATTCTATGAACATGTCTAAAGATGGTATCTCAGATCCCTTGTAAAATTACTACACATATTTTAATGCTATTTACTACACCAGTCTTACTTTTTAGTCTAATCTCTGTGTAAACACGCTGATGCAACAATCTAATGTCACTACGTCACTTGTTTTTGTGTTTAAAGTGCAATCTTCTGGCCGGTATCTTGAGGTGGCCTTCGATGCACTCTCGGCTGACTTACGTGCTAATTGTCAAGGCAAGTCAGCGCCAGTGACACTAAACTAAATACGAGATACTAGATCAGATCGATTCACGTAATTTTATTTATAGATACATTTTGTTCCGAAGTTTCTTGTAAATCGAATCAGCCGTTTTGATAAGAGAAAAAAAGAATATGTATATATATATATATATATATATATATATATATATATATATATATATATATATATATATATATATATCATTTTGTAGCTACGAAATTAATGAGCAATAAGAAAAAACATCGAAATAATAAAATTAAATGTCTAATCTCATATATATATATATATATATATATATATTTATATTTATATCTATTCATATATTTATATATATATATATATATATATATATATATTTATATTTATTTATATAACCCCCGTATAACCTAGCTGTTGGTGGGGTTGTTAAGCAACATAAAAACAACTTATTTATATATATATATATATATTATATATATATATATATATATTTATATTTATAAAGAAAAAATTGAATGGATTTTTTATTTTTCAACAATTGAAGACTTTCAAAGCTATTACCGGTATAAGAAAGAGCAACAGTAACACCAAATGAATCGTGAAACCTCCGAAATAAACATCAGATATGAACAAGAAGTCCGTGACATAATAGTTTCGAAATCAATGTGTGTGTATAGCTTTTCATTATATATCATGTGCGCCTGTATCCAATATCGCTCATCTTACAATGCTTATGATGCGTGTTTGCCTATAGTTCGATTAATTTCACTGTTCCACTTATGAGAAAAAATCTTTTTGTACCAATGAAATTATCTCTGATTAGGTTAGAAAAATGGTTTAGCCTCAATTCGTATCCTTTATTAATCACCAATCTTGTTCTATATATTTATATTATTTTACAATGTATTGTTTTGTAATGGTTACACATACATTGTGTACCAGATCTGTCAAATGCAATCGATAACAATGAAGTGCTCAACCCCTATCTTATTTAATAAAACAATGAGTATTGTTTACATCGTTTGAGCTTATTGATTTCTTATCGTGATTTGGTCTCATTACTTTTCGTTCTAATTACTACATACATCATCTCGAGAGTTGAGAGTGCATGGGAATCGATTTAGCGTATTTGAGTTTCTATACGTTTATTGCAATTTTGAAATATTTTAGTTGGTATGTATTAACTGGGAAAACGCGTTAAATGCGTTGTGAGACGAACTTAGAAGTATGGGAATGTAGAGTTAAGAACATTTGGAGCCGCCCGGGTGGCTAAGTCAATTATCGCTAGCGGTAGTAACTGAAGTCACCGTTGGGCGTGGCTTCGAGTCCCGCATAAGGCATCGGTTTTTGTGAACATCCTTTCACATATCATCCCTTCATCGTTTCACTATCATCCGCTCATTCGTACCCCCGTATAACCTAGCTGTTGGTGGGGCCGTTAAGCAGCATTAAGAAAGAACATTTGGTCAGCTCAGCTCAATGTACATATACAGGCCATGGATCACTTCAAAGGTTTAAAAACCGCGGCTGTCTGTTGGTATATAAACCTTGGTTTCCAAACAATTATACCAGTGCCTTCTTCATATCCATCACAGATTTTAAACGTTTTAATTTATTGGTGACACTTGTTGCTCACATTTAATAGTTTCTTGATTGCTTTCTTAATTGCTTTTATTGATGTGTAAAAAAGTACATTAAAAATGCGTTTTCTTCGTTATTTCACATCCGATTTTTCCATAAATGTATGGAATGAAAATCTTCGCTACGCTCATCTAATTAATGAGCATGCAGGTGATAATGGAACTATGAAGTAATTAATGATAAGTGAAAGATATGCACAAAAACCCATACCTTATGCGGGACTCGAACCCACGCCCGACTTGACTTCAGTAAGCGATAGTTGGCTGAGTCACGGAGGCAGGTAAATCTAATTCCACAAGATATTCTATTCATAAAATACAATTTATGATGTCGTACATTTCAATTGAATCTTACTAAAACTAGATTATTGAACGTCAGAAATAGATTTATTATTCACTAAGCCTGTACGTTTTTTCTATATATCGGAAATGATTGTGATAAGAAATATCCATATCAAATCGTATGTTGTTTATTTATGCGCCTTTCTTTATCTTCTTTACGTAAATGTGTATTTCTATAAATGGTACAATCAGTCGTCTGCTTACGTTATGCAAGTGCCAGATGATTGCATGCTAGATCGATAAATCATAGAATTAGGATTATTCACAAATTTAATACATTTCACAGGAATGGATAAAATTGCATTATTCTCTTACAAACTTAAGAGTGTTCATTTATACGCCACGATCACAAGAAACTGTTTTCTTAAGCGGGCTTCTATACATTTTCCCCTCTATCTATCAAACTCGGCTACAAGACTGCAATTACATTTATTATTTATAACATTGGATTTCACCATACTTTCACAAACACAATGTCTTTATTTGCTTTATTCACTCATATCTGTATCCACCTCCAATCGATCTTAATGTTTATATTTATATTCATTTAATCTAATTGTAGTCTCCCTTAGGTCTAACAATATATCTACCGAAGATGTGTGTAATATGCGCTGTAAATTAATTGTATAACTACGTGTGAACAATGTAAAAGTGCGCACTGTACATCAATTTCTTATGTATAGAATAAAATGAATATAAATTTTTTTAAAAGCATTTATCTAGTTTCAGAATAAGGACCTGCAAATTCACATATTAATTGTGACATAACTTGATTGTTCAGTGATCGTGTTTTCATCAACATCAATAACTTGACAATTGTTATTTCCCAAAAAAGGCTGATGGATGACAGGTTAGGATCGTTTGAAGGTAGGATCAACAAGTTAGGATCGGTTTCTGATGTCAAGACTGCATCTTGTGCCACCCCAAAAGAATAGTTATACATACATTATGACTTTATTCACAAATTGTAGAACTTTTTTTTTTTCAGGGATGAAGAACTATTCAACATTTGCTCTCTCTCTCTCTCTCTCTCTCTCTCTCTCTCTCTTTCTATCTCTCTCTCTCTTTCTATCTCTCTCTCTCCTCTCTTTCTCTCTCTCCCCTCTCTCGCTCTCTCTCTCACGTTTCTCTCTCTTCCTCTCTCGCTCTCTCTCTCTCTCTTCCTCTCTCGCTCTCTCTCTCTCGCTCTCTCTCTCTCTCTCTCTCGCTCTCTCTCTCACGTTTCTCTCTCTTCCTCTCTCGCTCTCTCTCTCTCTCTCTCTCTCTCTCTCTCTCTCTCTCTCTCTCTCTCTCTCTCTCTCTCTCTCTCTTTCCAGTCTTTTCTTCAAATTATCTCAGTTCTTTTCTGTTTTCTTTGCCTACTTTATGTATAGATATATTATAGATATGTAATATATTATACATAATAAATTATTATATATATATATATATATATATATATATATATATATGTGTGTGAAAATGAATACACAAATACTGTAGTTGCAATCAATCTAAATTAATACCATCATTCAAATGCTAGTATATTTAAACGCTACGATTGGTGAAATATATATTTTTTTCTATAATATTGATATTATTGTCTGTATTACATAACAAGGTATAGTCGGTCAAAGGTCAGATGTTCCATCGACCACGAGGGTGTCTCTCACTGGTCAAACATTCTCTGCCATGCAATATTTGTCCAATGACTGGTCTGTTTGGCCGAGGTCAAAGGTCGACTTGACGGGTCGCAAGATTGGGTCATTTACTGGTATTTACTGGTTACTCTAGACAATCACGAGTGTGTGGGAAACCGCCATAGTTGTTTGTTGTGTTAGTTTATCTGGTGTGACCATGCGTGGACTTGAGTATCCACGAATGTGCTGTCTAATATATATATATATATATATATATATATATATATATATATATATATATATATATATATATATATATATATATATATATATATATATAGGTCTATATATATATATATATATATATATATATATATATATATATATATTGGCGTCGGTGAATGATATATGGGATGATGGAATGAAAGGTTTTTCATAAGGGTTTTTGGATAGGATGAGATGAATGAGTCGGTCGTGGCCTGTTGTTATGGAACCATCCCAGTATTGACCTGAACGACAGAGTGGAACCACGGAAAACCCCTTTCAGAATGGTCGATCGTGGTGGGAATCAAACCCCGGTCTCCTGAATGACGGTTCAGTGTGCTAGCCACTCGAACACTTGTCTCAGTTCAGTAGTTTCAATACAAGATGAAATTCAGTGCGACATTCAAGTCAAAAAGTGGAAAAAATAGACAAAATTGAAAAAGTAATTCTTGAGAGTCAACTATATAGTCAACATTAATACATATCTGTACGTGTGTGATGTTAATTTGCTCAGTTTACTCTTTGAAAAAAACGTAAACATTTTCTACCAATTATTTTGTGAAAACAATCTCGAAAATAATTCCAGTTTATTTTTAGTGAACCAAAACCGTATTTTACCGGATTTTTAATAACCTGTCCCAATTCAAGATGAATTTGTTTACAACTGATTGAAATCTCGTTACACGATTTTTTTATGTAAATTTAACATTGTTTAAAAGGCGGTATCCATCTTAAAGACTGGTTTCTGTGTACGTGCAAATAAATATCATTAATAAATTGTAATATTACTAATTTATGAGAGAACATTGGTAACTTATTTATATACAAATTTAATTTTTATATAGGACTATATTTATAATTCATTTCCGAATTTAATTATAACGAGTTTTCTTTATTCAATCTCCTTATTTACGATGTGTTTTTTATATTTCAACTATTCAAAAATAAAACATAAGTTTCATTGACTTTGATTTAAATAGTATTTTCTTGATACAATGCTGACCTTCCACAATAACTAGAGTTAGTTAACCGTATCGGTTAATTGTTTATTGTTAAAAAATGTAAATTTTTTCACGGTATAATGACGTTCATTTCTCAGTGGATAGAGATGGTCCCGATCGACCGTCTCTTATATCCGATAGCACTGTAGTTGAGGAGTTTCGATTCTGCTAATATTTTGATTTTGCCTTGATTTACAATGTGGTAATGATTTAAGGTTCTTTGGGTCATTAATTGTGGACGTGGAAGGCAGATATTAAACTATAAATATGTTTTTTGGTGTGAATTTGGGAAAGATATGAGATCAGTACATGCAAGAATAAAGATTTAGTATATTAGATACCGGTACTTTAATACTTGAAAATTTAGGTGAGGGATTTATTGTAGGTGGAAGGGCCGGATTTTGGAATTGGTGGTGGTGCCGAGTTGTTTATATCGATAAACTACCCGAATGTTGAGTATTATATCTTATTCTGTAGGTATTAGATTATTATCTATGTAATACATTAGTTAGTACTTCATATTTATCTGTCGATTGATTCATGTGATTACATTCATTCAAATTTCATTCAGGATTCTGCGTAGAATAGTTTTTTTTTTAACATGCACATTCTCAAAATGATCCACAAAGCCTATCAAAGGCTTATGTGTTGGATAATGAACAATAAACCGAATTAAACAAACACAAAAGACTATATAGTGATTAAAACCATCAATTTATTTGTTTCACCCATTTTTTTTTATTCCTTTTGATCATTTAGTATCAGTTCTCAATTAGTTCTATGAGCTGTCTGCATAGTAACATTCCTGTATTATGTATTCAATCATATTTGCTGAGCTATGTAGGCCTATATTCACTTTTAATTTTGTATTCTGCAACTTTGCCATAAATGAGTCAGTTAATCGAGACTGTCTATGTATGGACATTTTATGAACGTTTTTTCTTTCTATTGGAATATTGTTTACAACCATATTTGACGATTATTTCATCATATATAGGAATTTTATCATATATATAGAAAAAGGATATTGCAAGGGGCAGGAATGAAATTTTTCAGGAGTGTGTTGGGCGTGAGGAAAATAGAGAAAGTAAGAAGTACAAAAATACGGAAGGAATTGTAAGTGGATGGATTGAGTTAGACGATGAAAAGGGAGAGACTATATGTTGGTACGGACATATGAGAAGGATGGATAGTGAGCGAGCACCAAGGCGTGAGTTTGAAAGAGGAACAGTCGGAAGAAAGAGGGACAGAGGAAGACCAAGAATAAGATAGGAAGAAGTGATAAGATGGGATGTGAAAGAAAGAAGAGAATCGTGGAAGAGGGTGGAGGACGAAGAGTGGTGAACTTTAGGGATATATAGAGGGAGCTTATAAGAGTCCATGGGAGTCGATTTAGCGGAATATCAGTTTCTTGATGGTAACTTTTTAACGGTATGAGATATCGAAATTCTGAAAACAAGGAAACACAGATATTTTCAATACCTTGAAGATGGTATAACTAATAACTATTTATCTCAAATCGCCTGATTATTGTCACGCTTAAACACTTGAAAATACACATTTTAAGCGTATACCTGACGATTATGCAATGCGAGATAAATAGTTATTACTTACACCATCTTGAAGGTATTGAGAATATCTATATTTCCTTGTTTTACGAATTTCGATATCTCATACCGTTCAGAAGTTATCACCAAATAACTGATATTCCGCTAAATCGACTCCCATGGACTCTTCATGAAGAAGGTGGAACTATAGAGGAGGTTGAAGATGGGGATATGTGTTGTGGCTGGCGAGTACATCACATCGCGTGTGATTGGTCCAAAATTTGGTTTATTAGATGAACCTCTCCCCAACCCGACTATTTTTGAAATGGGTAGGATTTTATTAGCATAGAGAAATTATTAGACGAGCTGTAGCGAGGATCAACTTCAAATTTTTTTTCAATATCCTCATCTAACTTGGATCTGTATAGTTTTGTGGCATTATCGGGTGGTAACTTTTTTTTATGAATTTTAGAAATTTCAAAAATAACACAGCGGAAGAAAAAGAAAATATTTTTATTTTCCCAAAAATGAAATTTTGCGTAAAGTTGAATTACATTCTGGAAATTTTCAGCTCGATCGGGTCAGCCATTGGCAAGAAAAAAACATAAAATGTGCTGAATTGGTACCACTCGAAGCAGTTTTTACCCATTTTTACCCATACTATTACTATCCGCTCGTCTAACAACGCATATACGGCGTTTTCCTAGTAAAAAATATTCATTTCATTTGATTCAATTTGCCATCAAGTTATTTTCTATGTTACTATTGATCAATAACTGCTTCAAATAGAATATCATTCGCATCATCTCCATGTGGGAACAGCTGTCAAGTTGGCGTTACCACCGCCAACACTTATCTGTGAAGGTCGCCGTATATTGGCGGTGCAAAACACCCGATCGCTAGGGGGATTAGATGGGGGCGACGGTCGTGAGGGCCCGCCAATACTCCATGAAGGTTATTAATATTATTTATCTATAGACATTTCATTACATGTCTACTAAAACTTCGTCCCTCTTCGATAGAGAGAGAAAGATATATATATATATATATATATATATATATATATATATATATATATATATATATATATATATATATATATATATATATATATATATATATATATATATATATATATATAATTAGGAGCACGGAGATTTTCGCGGCCGATTATTGATGGTGAGAATATTTTTCCGGTAATTTTGCCACGAAAGCATTTGGGGTTCTAACCCCAAACCCCAAATGCTTAACAATCGTGGCAAAATTACCGAAGTAATATATTTACCATATATATATATATATATATATATATATATATATATATATATATATATATATATATTTATATATATATATATAGATGGATGTTTATTATAAATAGAGTTTCCCAGGTCTGTCCTTCTGTCTTTCCTGCGGTCACGCTTAAGGTTGCGGAAGTACACGCTAGATGGCAGACACTCCGCTGTCTGGTACCGTTGTGCTTCATACGCCATGTCGTGGCAATGACACGTCACACAGTCGAATCGTGTGAGGGGGAAGGGGGGGAGACAGAGAGGAAGTGTAATGCAGAGTGAAAAAAGAAGAGCAAGACAGAGAGAGAGAGAGAGAGAGAGAGAGAGGGAGAGATAGAGAGAGAAAGGGGAGAGGGGGAGGGAATCGATGACAGGAGGGCATGGAGAGGAGGAGGAGGAGGTGGGTGAGGAGAAGTCGAGTGAGGAGGGGTAGTGGGAAGGGAGGTAGCGTTAATAGGAGAAAGGGGAGCCGTGTTTCTCAAACACGGGGTCACAGCTAGTATATATATGTATGTATATATATATATATATATATATATATATATATATATATATATATATATATATATGTGTATTTAGAGAGAGAGAGAGAGAGAGAGAGAGATGTACTGAATCTTCATCTCCCCACGCCGTATCTCGACGATGCAAACAGAATCATCATTTCTCAGCACACCGAAAAGAAAAGAAAACAACATTTAGTGTTTAATTCGTTTCGAAGGCCAGTAGTTGTCTAGAACCGAGCCAATATATTGTTCATGTGTGCCGAGTGGCGTGCAAGACCGGCCCAAGGCGGTGTTTTAATTAGGATCTCTCGAGTAATTCAAGCTGGCGAAATGCTACACGAGAGAACTGGTGTGGTAGCATGTTGGTCAGCTTAGAGGAGCTGGAATCAACTGATACGGAAGTTGTGATTGGTGGACATTATCTGACAAGAGACACCACAGTTGTGGTCTTATCACAATAATGTGTTCACATAATTATCATAGAATAATCTTATATATGGCCTAGCCATATATATATATATATATATATATATATATATATATATATATATATATATATATAGTATATATATATATATATATAATATATATATATATATATATATATATATATATATATATATATATATATATATATATATATATATATATATATATATATATATATATATATATATATATATATATATATTACTATATATATATATATATATACACATATATGTATATATATATAATACACATATATATATATATAATACACATATATATATATATATATATATATATATATATATATATATATATATATATATATATATGTATATATATATATATATATACACATATATATATATATATATATTCTAATAGGTTCCTAATGATCAGATTAAACTTGTGCGATGATGTATAATTTTTTTTCATTCAACGACGTTTCAAACGAATTACACCCTTCATTTTCAAGTTGAACACAGTTTAAAGTGTGTCACTCCGACTGATGGTCAACTATAATCTAACTATAATCTAACTATAAGTTCAATCTGGAAATTATGAATGAATTAGAAAATAATACTTGTGAAAGCTTACACAAATCAAAATATATATATATATATACATATATATATATATATATATATATATATATATATATATATATATATATATATATATATATATATATATATGTAACACATATTATCATACTTTTAGCACCTCAGCAACTCAGTCTTATACGCTCTTTGTTTTGTGATTCTATTTTCATGGATCTATTTGTGTAATTGTTCTTAGAGCAGCTTCTTATTGTTGGAGCCTATATTGCATTGAGTAGCCCATGTGTGCTTGTACTGCATAACCTTCATGGCCGCCATATTAGCTTATGTGTGTGTGAGAGAGAGAGAGAGGGAGAGAGAGAGAGAGAGAGAGAGAGAGAGAGAGGGAGAGAGAGAGAGAGAGAGAGAGAGAGAGAGAGAGAGAGAGAGAGAGAGGGAGGGGAGGGAGGGAGAGAGAGAGAGAGAGAGAGAGAGAGAGAGAGAGAGAGAGAGGGAGAGAGAGAGAGAGAGAGAGAGAGTGTTGTATGTGTGAGAGGGAGAGCGTGAGAGACAGAGAGAGAATGAGAGAGAGGGGGGAGGGTACAAAGGGAGAGTGAAAGGGGAGAGGGAGAGAGAGAGAGAGAGTGAGAGAGAATGATAGAGAGGGAGGGAGAGAGAGAGCGAGAGAGAGAGAGAACGAGGGAGAGAGAGAGAGAGAGAGAGCGAGAGAGAGAATGAGAGAGATGGGAGGGAGAGAAAGAGAGAGAGTGTTTGAGCTAGAGAGAGAGAGAGATACATTAATAGCATGGCCATGGCCACACATTACTGCACAAGTCAAAGTCACATACACTGGCATTATATCATTATGTAACGAACTGGCAGACACGTGGTCGGTTGATCAAGTGGTATTACTTTTATTAGCTGATAAAGAAAGGTTTTTATGTTCTTATTAGTTTGTTGATTTTATTTTTATGGCCCACATGAATCACGAAATAAACAAAAAAGCTATTTTTATGCCACATTTTAGCTTATATTAAACTGGGAACTCTCTATTAGAAATTCTACACTGGGAATATTCCAGATTCTTTCTCCCCAATGCTAATTTTAGAATTGATTTCTATCCCGAAAATTGATGGTGAATAATTTGACAGTCTATTTTTGTGAATTCATTCAGTTTTAAAATAATTCGCAAAGGAATTTCATCACATTCTTGGGTTTTCTCCACGTGTCTTCTCATAACTGATTAAATTCACAAATATAGAATGTCATATAAATGAAAGAGCTTAAAATTATCTTAGAATTGGTATACTATTTCATTCGTTTACTCTGATTCGTGGGCATAGAGAAAATAATAAATTTAAATATTTTATAAACAATAATAATAATAATTTTTTTTATTGACCATTTGAATGATACATTAATATGAGTCATTGTCAGGATACATAAATAATACTATTTTCACGTCATCATAATATCATAGGCTATTTACCAAGGATAAACCTTATAGTGAAATGATGTAGGCTTAGTGCTATGTTCTAACAATAAATCGCAATACCAATTAAATACATGTTACATTAAAAACATACATAATATTATGGTGGGTGCTATTTTTCATAAATACCTTACATCCACCAAGTCGAATATAATCATATAAAAAAGTATCATAGTAATGGATGAAATAAAATACTATGTATTTATTGCTCGCATGTGATCATAAATTGATGTAAATCGCCAAGTTGATAATAACTCTAACCAAAATATAAATCAAATATTAATCAAAATACATGTTACATTAAAAACATTCATGTAATTATGGTGGGTGCTATTTTTCACAAATACCCAACATCCACCAAGTCAATATATATGAAAGAAGTAACATAGATGAAGTAAAATGATGTACATATTGCACCCTGTTATCATGAATTGATGTAGTCACCAACTTTATACTAACAACTTGCATGAACACCCTTGAATTTTCGATAGTGATCTTATTTCACATCCTAGATTCACTGTAACGCAGTGGCGTAACTACCGCAGGGGCAGCCGGGGCAGCCGGGGCAGCTGCCCCGGGGCCCACGGCCCCGAAGGGGCCCATGCTCAGGCTCGGACTGGCCCACCGGATACCGAGAAATCCTCCTCGAGGCCACGACCGTTTTGCAGGCCTTTGATCCCATTTTTAAATTAAATTCATGTAAATATGACTTCAATTATGATCTCATAATTGCAAAGTAGTTTCAGAAAAAAAAGAACAGAATGTGGATTTTCTTCTCCAACTATATGAAGTGTGTAAAATCCTAGCATACTCTAAAGATGATAAAAAATGATTCCAGAATACGCAAGGACACTCCATCTACCGTTACTCAATTCCCTGCGGGGCTGGAGCCTCTTTACCCTTCTCCGTGTGTGTCGAGGTTTCTTCATGATATTCGTTGTGGTTATTGATTCAATCATTAAATTCCAAAACTGCTCGTAAATCGTAAGAATCACTTCAAAAATGACCATATTTTAAATAATATTCGCTACTGAGAATTTTGCTGGGAGAAAACGAGAAAATGAGTACAAGAATGTTCATTTTATTTGAATTTTGAAAATAGCTTCGTTAACGTCCATAATGATTAAATCATCAAGACTCCAAAACTGCTTGTAAATCGCAAAATCACTTGAAAAATTAGCATATATCAAAAATTCCCTGAGGGGCTTCTCTGAAAAAAATCGCAGAAAAACTTCGAAAAAGAATCCATAGTGATTCAATTATCGAAAATCACTTCGAAAATGTTCAAAATGGTTCACTCCTCAGACTTCGAAACTGCTTGTAAACCGCAATTCAAATCACATGAAAAATGACCATATTTCAAAAATTCTCTGAAGGGCTCTGCTGGGCTGGTGTCCAGCTGAACGGTTATTCTCTATATATTAACGGCACCCCCCCCCCCTTCAATACACGATCATAAGGACGTCCCTGGACAGGGTCAACTGAAAGTACTTACAAACTGCTAGTTACTGTCAACTAGCAGCTCTGTCTGTAGCTCTGTCAATACAATCAACAGTTTACACATCATATTAAGGTACAAATAATTTGATGTTGATTATTCAATATATATTTTTTGGGGGGTAGGGGGCCCATGTGACTCCTTTGCCACAGGGCCCAAAATTCCTAGTTACGCCACTGGTGTAACGACTTCTGGGTGATGGACCAACAGTCGAGTTGGTAGCACTGATTAATCAAGGCATTAATCAAGGCATTAACCAACATGGCCTCCAAACACCAACTTATAAATAGTTATTTTGTTCTTGTGTGTCATATGAAATGCAGTGTTTAGCTGGTGTTGCTTCATACACTGACATGGACAAATTGGGCAGTGTACTGTCACTAGAGGAAGTAATGTAGCAAGGTCATTTCATGCTATGTGGCATTTGAGTGGCTACATACCATTGTATCGAAATCCCATTTGGTAGAACTAGGAAAACGTCATATATGCGTTGTTAGACGAGCGGATAGTAATAGTATGTGTAAAAATGGGTAAAAACTGCTTCGAGTGGTACCAATTTAGCACATTTTATGTTTTTTCTTCAAAATGGCTGACCCGATTAAACTGAAAATTTTTAGAAATGTGTATCAAAATGTAATTCAACTTCACGCAAAATTTCTTTTTTTTTGAAAATGAAAATATTTTTTTTTTCCGCTGTGTTATTCTTATGGGTATTTTTGAAATTTGTAAAATGAATTTAAAAAAAAAGGTCATTTCCCGATAATGCCACAAAACTATACAGATCCAAGTTAGATGAGGAACCATATTCAAAAAAAGTTTGACGTTGATAGGTTTATCCGTTTAACCTGTGGAGAACCAACAAAAAAACATTAAAAACGAACACCAATTTGGTTCAGTATGTCAAATTGAATCCTCGCTAAAGCTCTTCTAAAACAAAATCTCGGACAAATAAATGGTCAAACTATCGATGAAATGGGTTTTCGGAGATCTGGTAATTCTAGGATTTGGTCTGACGAGGAAACGAACTGTCAGAGAAATGGGAACACCAACTTGTAAATAGTTATTTGTTCTTGTGTGTCTTATAAAATGCAGTGTTTAGCTGATGTTGCTTCATACACTGACATGGACACATTTGGCACTGTTCTGTCACAAGAGGAAGTAATGTATGGTATAAGGTCATTTCATGCTATGTGGCATTTGAGTGGCTACATACCATTGTATCGAAATCCCATTTGGTAGAAAACACAAATCTCTGACAAATAAATGGTCAAACTGTCGATGAAATGGGTTTTCGGAGATATAGGGTTTCTAAGATTTGATTTTCTGGAGATATGGGATATCTTAGATTTGAACTATGATTATTGTTTGCTCAACGACCTCACCAACAGATACGTTATACGGGGTTACGAATGAGCAGGTGATAATGAAACTATGAAGTGATGATGAGTGAAAGGAAGTTTACAAAAATCCATGCCTTATGCGGGACTCGAACCCACGCCCAACAGTGACTTCAGTTTCTGAAGCGATGTCTCAGCCGACTAAGCTACCGAGGGTGGCTATATAGACTATATAGGGTACGAACTGTCGATGAAATGGGTTTTCAGAAATTTGGGATAACTAAGATTTGTTTTTTTCGAGGATTTAATGTGTACCGAGAATAAATACCGTGAACATATATAAATCTATTACAATAAAGACTCATTTGGAAGTTAATTTTTTTTATTTAAAATAATTGAAATGAGTTAGGTAGATCGCCCTTGTGGTAACTCGTCCGAATGAACCTACTTCCATCCATAGCTTTAATTGAACAATGATTCTGTATCAAGTTTCGATATTATTAAACAAGAATGCAAATAAACGGTCATACATTTTCTGAATCGCAAAAATCTCAAGAAGTCAAAAAATTTGTCCTTATATTTGTGAATCACAAAGATTTTCCTCAAGAAGTTTAAACATTTGTCATAAACTTCGTGAATCACAAGATTTTTCACAAAAGGTCTCGAATTTGTGTTAAAATTTGTGAGTCACGAAGATTTTTCTTAAAAAGTCGAAACATTTGTCAAAAAATTCGTGAATCAAAAAGATTTTTCCCAAATGTCCAGAAATTTGTCTTAAAATTTGTGAATCACAAAGATTTTTCTCATTATTAAAAATATTAACAAAATCTATAAAAAAAAATTGTTTTCGGTTGAATTAGTTTTCATACATGCGTACGTGTAACCTCGATCATTGTCACGTAACACTGTCCAGTTTTCCAATCTGAAGATCAAGGTCAAATAATATTGTAATCATATATTATTATTATTGTTGTATAATATTAAATATCATCAACAATATAATATCTGTGAGATCTCCATCCCCATGACGATCCGATCATCCGTCCCATGTATGAAATACCACTATCGATCGGGTGTTCCTATCCTTCAACATGTACAAGGTCCGGTCAAATGAAAGACATCGACTTGTCATCTGATAGACGAGTGTTCCGATCGACCGTCTTTCCTATTCATTAGCTATAGCGATTGGCTGTGTCGACCCTGCTATACTCGTATTACAAGGTGTATTAATATCATTGCTATACTGGTTAGAGGTGACATTCTAATATACATAGGAGGTACACAGATATCAGAAGTCAAGTTGGGACGTGGGTTCGAGTCCCGAATAAGACATGTTTTTATACATAATTAGTCTATTTCGCTCATTCATGCAACTCAATAGCCGCCCTCGTGGCTTGGTCAATTATCGCACTGCGTTAGGAACTGAAGTCAAGTCGGGCGTGGGTTTGAGTCCCGAATAAGACATGTTTTTAAACATAATTCATTCATCTATTTCGCTCATTCATGCTACTCAATAGCCTAGCTAATAGACAGCCGCCCTCGTGCCTTAGTCAACTATCGCACAGCGCTAGAAACTGAAATTAGAAACAGAAACTAGACTGAAGTGTCAAGTCCCGCATAAGGCATGGGTTTCTGTAAACGTCCTTTCACCTATCATCACTTCATCGTTTTATTATCACCTGCTCATTCGTACCCCCGTATAACTAGCTGTTGGTGGGGTCTTTAGGCAGCATTAAAATAAAACAACTGTTGGTGGGGTAGTCATCAGTGGTTAGCACACTGAACCGTCAATCAGGGTACAGGGAAATGCTAGAAATCTTTTATTCTTTATTCATTTTTTAATCGAAGAAATAATCTTATCAACAGAACACAACATGTGAAACACTTGTTTACGTTGGAAACAGTCACAAAACAAGCTCTTTTGTTGACAGATAAAAAACACTATAAAAATGTGTTTATTTTCTACACTTTTTTACTGCCTTCATTGTTTCACTTGATGGCGGGTCGAAACACCTAACCGTCAATACCGTCAATATGGGGGAACGGTCGATCGTCGAACACCTGTAATTTACGATATAGTTAAGAGCACATAGAAGTCGGTGTGGCAAAATAATGAAAACATCATTTTTATTTTGTGACAATTTAATATATTTATTTGAAGAGCTTTAGCGAGGATTCAATTTGACATACTGAAAAAAATTAGGGTTTGTTTTTATGTTTTTTTTTTTTTTTTTTTTCATGTTTTTTCAAACTTTTTTTCAATATGGTTCCTCATCTAACTTAGATCTGTATAGTTTTGTGGCATTATCGAGCGGTAACTTTTTTGTTTGTGAATTTTAGAAATTTCAAAAATACCCATTAGAATAACATGGCGCAAAAAAAAAAAAAAAAAATGAATTTTTGCGTGAAGTTGAATTACATTTCAATACACATTTCTAAAAAATTTCAGCTTGATCGGGTCAGCCATTTTGAAGAAAAAACATAAAATGTGCTAAATTGGTACCACTCGAAGCAGTTTTTACCCATTTTTACCCATACTATTACTATTCGCTCGTCTAACAACGCATATATGGCGTTTTCCTAGTATTAGGTTTAACGACGCATGATACTGTTGTCTGAGATCTATTGGCGACGGTGAATGATGAGTGAGATGATGGGATTAAACGTTATTGTATTATGTATTCCTGTTTAATAATGGGTCCATCCTCACATTGATTGATTATTGTTTTTGATTTTGATTGATTATTGATTGATTATACCCCTATGAAATATCGAAATTCTGAAAGCAAGGAAACACAGATATATTCAACAGCTTCAATATTGCCTTAGTAATAACTATTTACCTCAAATCGCTTAAAATACACAATTTTTAAACGTTTTTAACCATCATGCGTATCTGATGGTTATGCGATTTGAGATCAATATTCATTACTCTTACCTTCTTGAAGGTATTGAAAATATCTGTGTTTCCTCTTTTTCCAGAATTTCTATATCTTATACCTTTTTTATACCTAATATAGTACAAATATATTTCATACCAATTATATTTTTTTCACCAAAAAACTGATATTCCTCTAATTCCTCTAAGGCCCGGTATTACGAATGATAAATTTGTTGATTAAGCGATAATTAGTGGATTAGCTTGTTATTACTCTTGGTCACCAATGTTATTGTTGTACTGCAATTGATTAATTAGCTTGATTAACACTTCTTTACTATTGGTAATATGGGCCCTAAATCGACTCCCATGGACTCTTAATAAGATAATATTCCCTTCAGTCAGCATGTATATTTATGCCCTGTTCCCTCGCCATATTCCTATACTTTTTATTTATTTCTTCCTGTTTTTTTCCTTTGTAAACCTAATGAAAGACATGCTATAAATATCAGCTGGTAAAACTTTATAGCCTCTAAATGATTGTTTATTTTGATTTCATTGTTTTAAAGTTGGCAATAAAACTAGAGAACCAGTGGGAAGCTGGAAAAAGATATTCAAAATATGCACTTCAAATAGAAGGAGCTTGTTTAACTTATTGGGTGTTTTGGCCATTCTTGTTTCACTTAACGCCGAGGGGTTTACAACTCGAAAATTTGGTGTACACCTGATTTCAGATTTCAAGATTTCAGGGGATTTCAGGTGATTTCAAGGGATTTCAGGGATTTCAGGGATTTCAGGTGATTTCAGGGATTTCAAGTGATTTCAAGTGATTTCAGGTGATTTCAGGTGATTTCAGGGATTTCAGGAATTTCAAGTGATTTCAGGGATTTCAAGTGATTTCAGAGATTTCAAGTGATTTCAGAGATTTCAGGTGATTTCAGGTGATTTCAGGTGATTTCAGGGATTTCAAGTGATTTCAGGGATTTCAGGTGATTTCAGGGATTTCAGGGATTTCAAGTGATTTCAGGGATTTCAGGTGATTTCAGGGATTTCAGGTGATTTCAGGGATTTCAAGTGATTTCAGGTGATTTCAGGTGATTTCAGGTGATTTCAGGTGATTTCAGGTGATTTCAGTTGATTTCAGGGATTTCAGGTGATTTCAGGGATTTCAAGTGATTTCAGGTGATTTCAGGTGATTTCAGGTGATTTCAGGGATTTCAAGTGATTTCAGGGATTTCAAGTGATTTCAGGAATTTCAGGTGATTTCAGGGATTTCAAGTGATTTCAGGTGATTTCAGGTGATTTCAGGGATTTCAGGTGATTTCAGGGATTTCAGGTGATTTCAGGGATTTCAATGGGATTTCATGGGATTTCAGGGCAAGTGTACACCTGATTTCAGGAGTTGTTAACCCCTTGGTTAACGCATATCAAGAAAGCGATCTCGTTGGGTAGCCTAGTTACATTATATATCAATTGATTCTTATGATGTAGAAGGATTGTTGATTCGTGACGTCATTGAGAACTAGTAATAGGCGTGGCTTATCAGTTGACCAACGAGTTCGTTTAGATTTACTAGACGAGCTTTAGCGAGGATTCAATTTGACAGTACTGAAAAATATTGGATGTTCGTTTTTATGTTTTTTTTTTTTTTTTGGTTCTCCACAGGTCAAACGGCTACAGCTATCAACTTCAAACTTGTTTTCAATATGGTTCCTCATCTAACTTAGATCTGTATAGTTTTGTGGCATTGTCGGGGGGTAACTTTTTTTTTATGAATTCTAGAAATTTCAAAAATACCCATTAGAATAACATGTCGGAAAAAAAGAAAATATTTTTATTTTCCAAAAAAATGAAATTTTGCGTGAAGTTGAATTACATTTTGATACACATTTCCGAAAAGTTTCAGCTTGATCGGGTCAGCCATTTTGAAAAAAAAACATAAAATGTGCTAAATTGGTACCACTCGAAGCAGTTTTTACCCATTTTCAATTATACTATTACTATCCACTCGTCTAACAACGCATATATGGCGTTTTCCTAGTATTGGTAATGTCATAATCTCACATGATGAGCAGTCCCTCTGATTGGATGTTACGTTTTCTGAGGTTTGTGAGCGAATCAGACATCGTAGTCGTCACGGCTCGTATCAATCAAAACACAAACCAAACAATTATACTTCAATTTGTGGTCGTCAAGTTGGTGCTTATGGTACCCCGTCCGAACGATCCTACCTCGTCATCATTAGTGAACATCGGTGAACAATGACGTTATGTCAAATGACCAATGTTATTTCATTTTCAAGTTCAGAAAGCTTCATACATCTCGCGATATGTGGGCTTAGTAGTTGAGTTTCAAAGACTTTCAAAATGTTTTGAAAATAAATATAAAATTTGAGATTTTTGTTTAGTCGATATTAACATATCTTTCTCATGACACCTCTCCCCTGTCCACCACTGTGCACGCGCTCGCCACTGAATGCAAAACAGCTCACTTGTTTACGATCTAATTAAAAGATCATTCAGAGAGAGAGAGAGAGAGAGAGAGAGAGAGAGAGAGAGAGAAGAGAAGAGAAGGAAATAGAGAGGGAGAAAAAGAGAGAGAGGCAGAAAAGAGAGAGAGAGAAAAAGAGGAGAGAGAGAGAGAGAGAGAGAGAGAGCGAGAGAGAGCGAGCGAGAGAGAGAGAGAGAGAGAGAGAGAGAGAGAGAGAGTGATAGAGCGAGGGAGAGAGAGAGAGAGAAAGAGGACAGATAGAGAGACAGAGAGAGAGAGAGAGGGAGGACAGAGTGAGAGAGCGAGAGAGCGAGAGGGAGAGATAGACAGAGAGCAGTATGGCCGCGCTGATTTGTAATTGTTGACTAGGAGAGCTGTGAGGCGTTACTAATGCGGCCCGGCAGCCGGTCGGTCGACCGTGACGGACAAACACGGTGTTACATCGGACATGATGTCAAAACTGCAATCAGCCGGTCAAGAAGATGACTGTACAGCCGGCAACAAACTTTGGTTTGAGGAGGGGGGGAGTATGTGATCTAGTAGGCAGCACATCAACCCTCGAAAAAACAAATGTTAGAAAGCACATATCTTGTGGGAGAAATCTTAGAAACCCCATATACCTCCGAAACCCCATTTTCCCGACACTTCTTTTACTAGACTGACCAAATCTTAGAAAACCCATATCTCAGAGAGTTCGAACATTTGGGTTTCCGTAGATTTGGGTTTTCGGAGCAATGGGTTCTAAGATTTGGTATCTAGTATCTACCATCGAAGAGTATAGTTACAGGCAGCACATTTTTTTTTTGTAAATATAAATAATTACAATGGGGTGGTAGCAGTGGTGTATTCGTAAAAATAAAAGTACCAGGGCGGTGATAACTGAAAAAAAACCAATTCAATCCAAATCCAAGCCGTAACATGCTACAATGTCAGTTTCAGGAGATTTTAATTCAAATATAAAATAAAAATGATGTGGTTTACATTTGCATCTAAAATAGTAAATACATTCTTTCCTAAGGTAGTACAAAAATGTTACAAACTGACTCTACACTACATTACAAGATTCTGTCATTATTGTAAAGTCTGACGTTGCAAATAAATATTGGCAGATTCCATCCATCAGGATACATCATTTTTAACATTGTGCGTTTACAAGTTACCTGGTTCAAGTTAGCTTTATATGTTTCCAAATATGGTTTTCAAGAAAAAAAAGGTACCGAGGTGCGCCCTGGCCCAAATACACCACTGGGTGGTAGGTGACTAGGGTAACTTTTGTGGTGCCCCGTCCAAAATTATTCGTTCGTTCATAGCCTTAGATGGGGAACAATGATTTTGTGTCAAGTTTCGATGTTATTAAAAAAAAAGTCCCTAGCCGTATACCGTACGTACATACAAATAACACGTATATAACATATTAAAATTTTCAAGCCGCCCCGGTGGCTAAGTCAATTATCGCTAGCGATAGTAACTGAAGTCACCGTTGGGCGTGGGTTTGAGTCCCGCATAAGGCATCTAGGCATCTTTCATCTATCATCTCTTCATCGTTTCATTATCATCCGCTCATTCGTACTCCCGTATAACCTAACTGTTGGTGGGGTCGTTATGCAACATTGGAAAAAAAATCAAGCAAACAATAATAGCTATATTAACTGAATGGGGACTAACACTTATTGCTATCGGTTCAATAGCAATCTATGTTAGTTTCCCCAGGAGCCTTATTCCTGAGATAAATCAGATGTGAGAAAATAAAGTGAGAACATTTTCTCATCTCACTTTTCATCAGATTTAGTATTCTTGATAAAGAAATACGATAAAGATTGTGAGAAACCATCAGATCCATCAAAATAGGAAGTTAAATACAAATTGAGATTCGAGAAAAAAGGGAGAAAAATTGATTCAGGAATAATAATTGGCCATTTCATGTGAGATAATCATTTTCTCATTTACTTTATTTTTCTCACATCTCATTCATAGATCGCTGTGGTTTAGGCCTACTTGCGTTTGTACGTAGGCCTACAGCCAAGGTTATACAATCATACGGGTTTGGTCTGTTAACAATGCGATGGGCGACGATGGGCAGGATTTGGGCGGCGATTGATTGGATTTGACAGTTTGTGAAAAGGCATTTCAATTGAAAGAAACGCATTATTTACTTTTACAGACGTGACAATTTACGAGGGTTGAAATGATTGGAATCAAATAGACGTTGACAATCGAATGATTTGGAAGTACAAATTATCTGATAGTACACTAGCGGCCAAATAAAATGGTGTAATCCTAAACTAGGAAAACGCCATATATGCGTTGTTAGACGTGCGAATATAGTAATAGTATGGGTAAAAATAGGTAAAAACTGCTTCGAGTGGTACCAATTTAACACATTTTATGTTTTTTCATCAAAATGGCTGACCCGATCAAGCTGAAAATGTGTATCAAAATGTAATTCAACTTCACGCAAAATTTCATTTTTTGGAAAATGAAAATATTTTCTTTTTTTATTCGCCATGTTATTCTAATTGGTATTTTTGAAATTTCTAAAATTCATAAAAAAAAGTTACCCCCCGATAATGCCACAAAACCACTCAGAGTTAAGTTAGATGAAAAATCATATTGAAAAACAGTTTGAAGTTGATAGCTGTAGCCGTTTAACCTGTGGAGAACCGACAAAATAATATATAAAAAAAACTACACCAATTGTTTTCGGTATGTCAAATTGAATCCTCTCTAAAGCTCGTCTAATAAAAATAGGGACACTGAGGAGCGTATACCGGAATGAAGTCGACTCGGTCATGGACCTGGGCTTCGGATACTTTTCAATGTGTGGTTTGTAAAATGTGGTTAGGGTTCAGGTCAAGGTTGGACACCCATACCCTTGCCACACAACCGAGTCGACTTTATTCCAGTATACGCTCTTCAGGCGCACACTAAATATTCGAATTGAAATCAAATCTACGTACAACATTTAAACACGAATTTCTTTATATATACTATGTGTCTAGTGCGCATGCTCACTGTCTTCTAGTTTTGATGCTTATAATATCAATATATTTTCTTCAGTTTGCATTATATAATGTAGCTTCATCGACCACGTTTTTTTTTTATAACATAGAAACTTGATACAAAATATTGTTTCCCAATTAAGGCTATGCCTAAAAGTAGGGTCATTTTAACGGGATACCACAAGGGCGATTTTGTACCCCATTTTATTTATTTCAAATTGAAAAAAACAATTAACTTTGACACCAGGACTGTGCTGTCTGTGACCATACATTGTCGCCGCAGATAAATCTTCCAGTTTACAAAAGTCTGGAACACATTAAAAGTATATGACTCGATTTTGTGATATATCCGGACATTACCAACATTGTTTACCAACTTCATATGACAGCAAATTTAATGATGCATATGGATTGATTTACTCACCTTAGTCTATTTTTCTTTAAGATAGCAGAAAAGAGAGAAAGTGAGAGAGAGAGAGAGAGAGGAGAGAGAGAGAGAGAGACAGAGAGAGAGAGAGAGAGAGAGAGAGAGGGTGAGAGAGAGAGAGAGAGAGAGAGAGAGAGAGAGAGAGAGAGAGAGAGAGGGAGAGAGTGATAGAGAGAGAGAGAGAGAGAGAGAGAGAGAGAGAGAGAGACAGAGAGAGAGAGAGAGAGAGAGAGGGAGATGGTCTGTATCGCGTTTCCATGGAGACCACATCTTGAACAAAGAAAAGTGAAAAGTGTTCTCTATTCTTCTCCGGTACAGGCCTACTTATAATGATATTGATAATTTGTTTATAATGATTCTTATGTAATTGCCTTCCATCATTCTTTTACCGTGGCATAATAACAATCATTATACGCAATTAAAGTTATTATCCACATCCTCCTTCAATGATGGTAGGCCTAAATTTTATTTTAATAATGTTCTGTGGAGAACGTTTAATAACGTATTAGTAGGCCTACAATTTAGATTTATCTAAAATGTCATTTCCGAACTAAATGGAGATAATCACTTTTTAATTATTTTTTTGTATACTGAATTATATGAAAATTCGAACTCATTTTACACCTTAATCTGGCTACTATTTTTGTTGTATACTTGTATCCACGTATGTACAAACCACCTCAGTCGATCGGTACATTCATCTCTAGTGGTTTCAAGTATAGTAACACGGCTGCACGGTTTTTTCCGTCCGTACAAGTCAGTCGAATCGACCCAGTCATGAACTTTCCGTGAAGTTTCTGACTGATACACGGAATTTATCGGGACGATGAATTCCATGCACTAGTGCTACTAGGACCCGTGTCTAGTTTATGAGTTGTGACGTAGACATTACTCGATTCTGTTTATATTGCTATACAGAATCGATAATGCCTACACAGAATACAGAATCGGTAATGCCTACGTCATGACTCATGGTATCTGGGGCTGAAAAAAAGGGGGGAAATGAGATGATGATTTCCAGTTTTTCTCTAAAACTAGGAAAACGCCATATATGCGTTGTCAGACGAGCGGATAGTAATAGTATGGGTAAAAATGGGTGAAAACTGCTTCGAGTGGTACCAATTTAGCACATTTTATGTTTTTTTCTTCAAAATGGCTGCACCAATTAAGCTGAAAATTTTCAGAAATGTGTATCAAAATGTAATTCAACTTGACGTAAAATTTTATTCTTTTGGAAAATATATTTTTTTTTCCGCTGTGTTATTTTAATGGGTATTTTCGAAATTTAAAAATTCATAAAAATTTAAGTTACCACCCGATAATGCCACAAAACTACAGATCTAAGTTAGATGAGGAACCATATTGAAAAAAAGTTTGAAGTTGATAGCTGTAGCCGTTTGACCTGTGGAGAACCGACGAAAAAACATGAAAAAAAAAAGAAAAAAAAAAGAAAAACGAACATAATTTTTTTTCAGTATATCAAATTGAATCCTCGCTACAGCACGTCTGATTAAAGAAATAAATATCGTCCTTATTCATTGGAATATAGTTACAAGATTATGATGTGCTTTAACTACTCGTTAATGAATGATGATGAACGTAAAGTGGTCAGCACACAGTACACAGTACACAGTAGCGGGAGTCGAATCCAGTTTACGTCTGTCACGCTGTTTATGTGTACACGACTGTGTCTGTCTCGTGAATAATGGCTCCTCTGATGTTTGCGCATGTCAATTAGCATGTCACATGTCCGCCTTCTATTGTTAGATGTTTTCATTTCATGTTTATCTGAAGCACATGTTTGATCAGCGAGGATAACGAGGAAAGCGCTGGAAGATTATCAGGAACGATAAGGATGTGGTTGAAAAAGTTATAGAAAGACCTAGTGAAATGATTGAGGAAATGGGATGGGAAAATTTGGCGAAACGAAGACAAATAGAAAGAATGTGCAATTTTGTTAGAGTCAAGAATGAATATACAGGATGGGATGAATTAAGCAATAGAATTGGAAAGGGATTACAAAGAAGTACAAGGGGAGGAGTAAGAATGGAAGTGGAAAAAGTGGATAGAGAAGTAGGTAAATATGGGTTTATACAAAGAACGACGCGGGAATGGAATGAATTAGAAGAAGATATCAAGAACATAACGAAGATTGGTGATTTAAGAAGAGAGCTAAGAAAAAAATAAAGTATAATTAAATCGAGTATGTTTGACTGTAATTGCATTAGGTATAGTAACCATTACCACCTGTTTTATGAACAATCTGTAATGAATAAATAAATATGTAACGGTGTTCATGCGTGTGTTCTGTGTCGGTTGAGCGAGATGGGGGGGAGAGAAACAGAGAGAGAGAGAGAGAGAGAGAGAGAGAAAGAATGGGAATGGGAAAAATAGAGAAAGAGAGAGTGAGTGATGAGCAAAAAGGGCGATTATGAAGAGATAGAGTATAAGAAATGGGGATAAGAAGACAGAGGAGAGACTCTTTGAAATTGTGAAATGTATCAACCCTATTGAACGACATCACAACCCTAGGGCTCGATTTATAATCATGATAACGACTCCATTTTTCCCCAAATTCCAAAAAAAAAATGATATTCATCATCTCAATTTCAGAATTTATAATTAAGATCTGTAATTGTGAGGCCCCTCCCCCGTTTCTAAATCGTGACGTAAGCATAACCAGAGTCTGTTTGTTTCAATAGAAAATTGTATATTGCCTACGTCATGACTCAGAGTCTCAGGAGTACAAATAAATTAATCGTGTTTTCTGAAACTGAGATGATGATTTCTCATTTTCTCTGAAATTATGGATAAAAATCGCCTCGTTATTTATTCAATTCTAGCCCCACAGTATTTTGATGTCCTTTAATATAAATAAAGTGACTTGAAAAGACGTAAAACTAAACATGTGGCTCAGTTTGATCGTTAGTTTTTTTTTGTGGAGCGCACACATACAACAACAACAACAACAATAACGTACGTCACTGGACATTCTTCAATCTCACTTCTAATTCCAATATGGCCGGCCACGTGTGAGATTTAGTGCTACCAACCGTAGCATTGCGTCAACATCCATTCTAATTTAGTCGACCATTCGAGTTTGTTGACGTTTTTAACCTTGACAGGTTGGCAATGGTATATAGCTTATTTGTAACCGGCAAGTATTTGGCAACACTTTACAAGCAGCTGAAAATACTGGGAAGTTTTTTCTTTTCTTTAAAATTAATGAGAAACTATCTCTTTGATATAGAAATGAAAACAAGTTCACATTTATTCACAGTCACTTTCCATTTCTTTCTGCTCTTTAATTAAATATACCAGTGTGTTGGTTCATGCTGCGGATTAATAGTTATATTATGATGAATTGAGAGTAATTAAAATTCAAAACGTTCTCTAATCAAACAAAGAATTATTAACGTTCCAATTAAGGTTCGGGAAAAACTTCATTCACTAAAGTCTAGTGAAACATAAGTTCATGCCAATTAAATACATAACCCTATCCTACTGAGAATAACTGAGAACTGACAATTTTTTGGTATAAAATAAGTTTTATTAAAACACTACCGACAATACAGTTACCACTTGGACACAGTATAACATAAGCAACAAATGAGGAATTTAAAAAAAAAAACATAATCGTAATAATAATACTTAGATAATTACTACTTGATTAGATACTATAGATACTTGACAAAAGGTGGATTAGGGATTATTTCAGGCATATGAATTTTATGTTGATTATTTTAATTTATCATTTGCTATTATTGATTATTATTGTGTATTGAAATTTATATTATTGTGCAGGTAGTGAGGCACTGTGAAGGGCTTTTGCTCTATTCTCACAGCTATAACTGTATACAGTATATTTCTCACTGTATAAAAACAATAATAGTTAAATAAATACTAATAAAATCCCACCCAATATCCTACAATAATCGGATTAGAGAAAAAAAAAGAAAATGAATAGATGAATACAAAAATAGCTTTATTTTTTTTTTTCATTATTATTATTATTTTAGGCCTACTTACAATTGCACCAAAGTGCGGTGGCAAGGCCCTAAACTTAATTAACAAAACTCTTAACAAAACAACATTAACAAAACAGGAACAAGATGAAGAAAACGAATAATAATTATCAAAAATACACCCAACCAACAAAAACTATCAAATCCCCTATAATAAAACTTCCCTCCGCACTACCACTTCTTCAATTTGTCTCAATATCAGTCCTCCTCCGTAATCTCCCCCAAACCATTCCAAACCGAACCATTATAATTTTCTGAGCTCTTCCACTAATGTTTATTATTGATTCATATGAAATAGTTGAATTATATCATATTTTTTTCTAAAACGATTTATATGAACACTTGAAAATCTATATGTGATTCCAAATACAATATTATTATTTACAATTCAAATTATGTAAAAAAACACTTTGTGTACATAAAGTTGGCAGTATTGACTGAACGAGTCATTAATCCAGCGCAATGCTGTGATAATGCTGTCAGGTTGATGGCATGAAGCATAAACCATGCGTTGCTATTGGCAACCAGACAAACCATTAGCCACGGGGGAATAAGAAGAGTCCACAGTCAGGTATGACCGGTACATAATTGCAAGTACTTAGTTGTATTTATAGGCTGGGTTTTATTTATGTCACATCGTTTATATGTATGTACGTGCGTTGACCTTCTGTTAAATGTTTAACTAAATGTGGTTAATTTTAAAGGACATCACAACCCGGAAACTAGATTTTAATGAATAATGACGGTATTTATTTCCCTGATTTTGGGAAGAACAAGAAAACATAATCTCAATTTCAGAAATTATACATTTTTTTTCTTTCTCTTTGAAGTATATATATCTTCATTGAAAAAAGTCTGTCTTATATACATAAGATTGTTTAAAAAACACAGAATAACAACAATTAATTAAAATATCAAAAATAACCATAATAAAATATTTGAAAGAGTAATAAAATAACAATTGGATGAGTAACAAAACATAAGTTGATAATATCTAGGAATATAGTTATAATGAAAAATGGAAAAATAATAATGATAACTTGAAAAAAAGAAAGAAGTGAATAAATACGGCTAACAAAAATGAGAAAAGTGAATGAATACGGCTAACAATATTTAAATAAACAACGAAGAAAAAAAATGAAATGACAAGAAAAAAATCGATGCTGAAGGCTAAAAAGATGATGTCTTAAAATTTGTAAAGATCCTCTAAGGGCGAGTAAAACAATGTTATAAATAAATTTGTTGTTGAGTCTAAATTTTTACAAAATTGTACAAGGAAATTGTGAATCGTGCCTCGTGCACCCACCACTAGTCCTATCACTGATATTTCTGATATTTTGATATTTCGTAGACATTACTGAATTATGTTTATGTTTCTATCCAGAATCGGTGATCTAGATTCGTCATAACTCATATTCGCTGAAAGACGAAAGAATTAATTTTAATCTCTGAACTTGAGTTGATAATTTCTTAGAAACACTGAGCAGAGAAAATCTATCCTCTTTGTGCTGAGTAGAAGTATTTTTCTCATTTCCTCCACTTATCTCATCGCTCTGTAATACTGATGAAATCAACTCAGTGAGTACTTAATTATCCTATTATAATTAGTAATTGTCAGAACCAAATCTGGTGACACAAGGAACTGCAATAAGCCTATAATCACTATTCTTGGCGCTCGTTTTGGCAAAAACAAGCCAGTAATGTAATTACAGTTTAAAAGGTTACATAAAAATGCATATCTTTGATGTTAAACGTATTGTCGTAATGACAAGCTGAATAATTAGACGAGGTTTAGCGAGGATTCAATTTGACATACTGAAAAAAATTGGTGTTCGTTTTTATGTTTTTTTTTTTTTTTTTTTTTTGTCGGTTCTCCACAGGTCAAACGGCTTATCAACTTCAAACTTTTTTTTAATATGGTTCCTCATCTAACTTAGATCTGTATAGTTTTGTGGCATTATCGGGTGGGAACTTTTTTTTTATGAATTTTAGAAATTTCAAAAAGCCATTAAAATAACACAGCAAAAAAAAGAACATATTTATTAAATTTGATACACATTTATGTAAATTTTCATATTGATCGGCCATTTTGAAGAAAAAACATAAAATGTGCTAAATCGGTACCACTCGAAGCAGTTTTTACCCATTTTTACCCATTCTATTACTATCCGCTCGTCTAACAACGCATATATGGCGTTTTCCTAGTAATTAGTAATTGTCAGAACCAAATCTGGTGACACATGGAACTGCAATAAGCCTATAATCACTATTCTTGGCGCTCGTTTTGGCAAAAACAAGCCAGTAAATGTAATTACAGTTTAATAGGTTACATAAAAATGCATATCTTTGATGTTAAACGTATTGTCGTAATGACAAGCTGAATAATTTATTTTACTACTTGTAATGTCTTTGATGGTTTTTCTGTTGCTAACAATAAAATAGCCAGACCAGTTAACAGGGTAGTATTTCATTGTTGTTTTCTAATGTTGAAATTTTTTTTTTTTAATGCTGCTTAACGACCCCACCAACAGCTAGGTTATACGGGATAAGGAATGAGCGGGTGATAATGAAACAATGAAGTGATGATAGGTGAAAAGACGTTAACAAAAACCCATGTCTTATGTGGGACTCGAACCCACGCCCAACGGTGGCTTCAGTTACTACCGCTAGCGATAATTGACTTGGCCTCCGGGGAGGCATGTTGAAATAGTAATAGGATAGTTTGGCTTGGATTAGAGCAGTTTGTATACGCAACTCTTGCTTATTCCTAATGCAGACTCTCTCCAGAGCTAAGAAACATATGAGGGGGAACTGTTGGATCTTTCAATTGTGCATGGTGAATATAGTTCAAATTATTCAAAATTATTCACATTCAGAATATTGCACTGATTTTATAGAGATCTAGGTGGCCTAGGCCAAATTGCTTATTCAGTAATATTGTCGATTAATTAGACGAGCTTTAGCGAAGATTCAATTTGACATACTGAAAAAAAGTGGTGTTTGTTTTTATGTTTTTTTTTTTTATGTTTTTTTTGTCGGTTCTCCACAGGTCAAACGGCTACAGCTATCAACTTCATACTTTTTTTCAATATGGTTCCTCATCGAGTAGTATAGTTTTCTACAGTATAGTTTTGTGGTTAGTTTTGTTTGTATAGTTCAGTTTTGTGGCATTATCGGGGGGTAACTATTTTTTTATGAATTTTAGAAATTTCAAAAATACCCATTCGAATAACATAGCGGAAAAAAAAAGAAAATATTTTTATTTTCCAAAAAACTGAAATTCTGCGTGAAGTTGAATTACATTTTGATACACATTTCTAAAAAAATTCAGCTTGATCTGGTCAGCCATTTTGAAGAAAAAACATAAAATGTGCTAAATTGGTACCACTCGAAGCAGTTTTGACCCATTTAAACCCATACTATTGCTATTCGCTCGTCTAACAACGCATATACGGCGTTTTCTTAGTTATTTCAATCTTGAAGATTTTACTGTTATATTTCAAGAATAAAACACTGTAACTATTCTGTACTAGTTCTTCCACTCATTTCATGAACAATGTCACTGCATTTCATTTTTATTTGTTCATGTTTTCATACTAAGTATAGCAAAATCACTAAGCAAAGTTCTGGGTCCCTGATCCAATTTTTACATTAGTTTCACAATCAGGATATAGCACTGTTAATATAGAGATCTTGTGGCCTAGGCCGTTTTTCTAAATTGAGTATTCAGTAACATTATCGATTAATTATTTCAATTTTGAAGATTTCAGTGTCATATTTCATAAAATAAAACACTGTAACTACTCTATACTATAGTTCGTCCACTCATTTATGCACAATGTCATTGAACTAAGTTCATATAATAAAATAGTCAGAACTTTGTATATATTATTAGTTCATCATACTGTCACATGTTTCATTGCCGAATTTACATGTTATATAGGTCATGTCTTCTCTGTCTAGTTTTCTATAACCCCCTCCCCTTATTTTTTTGATTGTATGATTGATTCTAAATTGTTTAATAGGACTGGTTTATTTTTATGATGATGGACAATTAGGGTTCGTTTAGTTTGTTAATAAGTAATATGTTAAATACGCTGAGTGTGTGCTGGTACGACCTTTGCTATGGTACAATGTGGGGATCTAGTTGGCTGTGGAGTAGGTTACTGGGTGGACATTTACAGCTCTGAGCTTCAGAACCTCGAAGATATGTGATCCTTCTGTTTTACGTACAAACTTTTTATAATAGCCATCTCTTCAATATTAATAACGATCTTATCTTGCATCCATAACCTCCATATATATATGCATCCATATATATATATATATATATATATATATATAATATATATGGAATATTTTAGCCATGTCATAAAAGATACGTCTCGACCGGCTAAAGACATGGCTTAAATATTCCACACATCCCGATATTGGATCGTATCCACGAAGTTTAATGATCATATATGAATATGATATATGTACCTATATATATATATATATATATATATATATATATATTACTAATTCAGAAGCTGAAGCCACGTTTGGGCATTGGTTCGGGTCCCACATGAGGTTTTTGTAAACGTTCTTTAACTTATCTCCACTTCATAGTTCCATTGTTGCCATTCCCAAATCACCTAAATGTTGATGAGCAAACAATAATAAACAACATATTCAAATTAACAAGGAAACTATCAAATATTTGCAATCGTCAGATTTTTTATAGTGTTAAAAAACTTCTACTCTTTGTAAGCTTCATTATGTTTTTAAATCATATTCACCATTACATTATTACAATACATTTACATTATAACAAGATAAATTAAATTGATTAATTATTTCCATTACACATAACTTATATGTTATTGTTTATTTCATCACATTAATTTGAGTCAATTCATTATGAATATTATGTAATGTAATGTAATGTATATGTTACCGTAATTAACTGTAATTGTATTTAACTGCTACCGGTAAATGAATCATTATCATTAAATTATCATATTTTAAAAATGTGTTCACATAGTCAACGATCATTTTAGAATATACATACATATCAAATTCTACTTGATTATTGTATGATATATAAATAACTAATTCGTAATTCTGCTTGATCACTCCGATCTTGTCATCGTAACACCACCATGGCAGTGACTGGTGCTGCCCAACCACCATGGTACTGCCTGTTGCTCCACCTACATGTGGTACTGGTGTCTGCCTGTTGATCCTTGTTACTCAGATGAGTTAGTGCAACAATGTCAAACACTCGCATCTCATATGTAGCAAACAGCCTCCGTTCTCAAGTAGCGTTAGGCAACAATATCTTTCCCTTTCGTAGATGGGTTCGTTTATATTGAGAAAATCAATTATCCTAAAAACGAATTGTCTACACTTCTCCTTTTTTAGCAACCTGTACAAGACGTTAAAGCGATCATCTCATATACTAGCACTAGGAAAACGTCATATATGCGTTGTTAGACGAGCGGATAGTAATAGTATGGGTAGAAATGGGTGAAAACTGCTTCGAGTGGTACCAATTTAGCACATTTAATGTTTTTTTCTTCAAAATGGCTGACCCGATCAGTATGTCAAATTGAATCCTCGCTAAAGCTCCTCCAATAGTTCAACGAAGCCAATACATCTTGGACATCAGTACAGTGCGTCGTTAAGGCGAATATAAAAAAAATACAACTCAACTTGAATTGCATGCATGTTACCTATTGTAATGCTGCTAATGCATATATATATGTATATATATATATATAATATATATATATATATATATATATATATATATATATATATATATATATATATATATATATATATATATATATACACTGGCGTCGGAACCGGGGGGGGCAGGGGGGGCAATGCCCCCCCCAACTTTCGGCAAGGGGGGGGCAAGGGGGGGCAAAAAAAAGGTCTTGCAAAAAAAATTGAAAAGACGAGAAATAGAAAAGACGAAAAAAAGAAGGAAGAGAGAAGGAAAAAGGAAAGAAAGAAAAAAAAAGAAAGAAAGAGTAAGAAAGAAAGATGTAGACCTATTTAGATAGATAAAATCGTACATAGATTCATATTTCACATTGCATAGAAAATCAAATATCAGATGGGCACCTTCAGTTTTAGGAGAAAATTGATTTTTGCATCTAAATCTCATCTGGAACACGTTGAACCATATTAAAAAAGGTGTGATTCAAAGGAATTTGGTGGACTGTTTTGGAATGATAGCTCTGGTAAGTAGTTATTAGTTATCAGAAACCAACAAACAACCCTACCGGCAGTGCTTCTTTCAGATATAAATTATTCATTACAATTTTTGTAAATTTTGTAAATTTCCAAAATTCCAACAGTCGTAACAATGACAATACAATGAAATGGAGAAAGGGAACTTCCAATAAGGGTCGTTCGGTGATTGCCAGGGGCGTCAAATTTAAGGGGCGCTATCGGCGCACATTTGTAACATTCTATTAATAATAATATGCCATAAATCGTATTCTATTTTACTTGTGCATTATTGGGTGGAGAAAATGTTATCATTCGAACAGCATTGTTATCGAAAGACATAGATTTTTCTTGGATCAGCCATTCAGCAAAACTAGCTCTTACCACACTAAAGAATTCATGAATTCCAGAAATTTCGTCCAATTCCCAAACCCATAGAATCGCATTTAAAAAGATAAATTCACAAAAATTTCCCTGCGGGGCTTGGTTCCTCCCTCACTCGCATTCACTTTCACTATGCGCGTATAGTTTTTGGGGCTCATAATTTAGTCCTTGCCCGTGGCGCTAAAATGAGCCAGACTGACCCTGCAGTTACAATAACTATGTTTGGCAAATATCAGTTGGGCACATCTAGTTCTTCAAAACAATTAATTTTGTCATCTAAATCTTATCTGAAACACGTTAAATCGTGTTAAAAAAAAGGTAATTTAAAAAAATTCCCTGCGGGGCCAGAGGGGGTCCTTCCCCATTGCCCCCCGCGGGTCGCATGCTTCGCGTTAACTGGCCTTTGTACAACTGTTCTTATATGGCATTTTCTTTTCCAAACTGAGATCCCCCCTCCCCATCTTGGTATTCTCAGTATTTTGTCCTTCTATCCTGAGAAAAAACCCAAATGTTATTGAATGTGTGGCACCCCATACTTCCTTCCTCCGCGGGTCGTAATTTTTGAGCTTGCCCCCCCCCTACTTTGAAAACGTTCCGACGCCCCTGTATATATATATATATATATATATATATATATATATATATATATATATATATGATAAAATGTCACTTTTCGGAAATTTGCCCTTCCTTGAAACAACTGGTGGTTCTAGAAGGAGCCTGGGGTTGCCGATAGCATATATACATATTTATATACACACACACACACATATATATATATATATATATATATATATATATATATATATATATATATATATATATATATATATATATATATATATATATATACATATATATACATATATATATATATATATACATATATATATATATATATATATATATATATATATATATATATATATATATATATACATATATTATCGATATACCGATATTTCAAATATCGATATATATTTTTTTCATAGTTTTTCGCAATGGATTCTTATTATTCTCAACAGTAAGTCCCCCAACGAGCACTTCTTCCCAGTCTAAGTAAAAGTCACGCCTTCACTTTCACACCCCAGTACTCATGGTTGTCGTTGCTCGTGGTATTTCGTTCAGTTAGTATTAATAGCTGGAGTAAAATAGGTCAACACTCTCATATGTTTACTTTTATCCACGAGATATGCAGCTTCCGAGCGATCGTTCCCCCTATCCTGTAACACTATTGAGCGGGTGGTTTGAGCCTTCATATATTATGTTTTCTTTTATCCACTAGATATGAAGGTTACGGGCGATCGTTCTCCCTATCCCACAACACTATTGAGCGGGTGGTTCAAGCCTTCATCTCCTATGTTTACTTTTAACCACGAGATATGAAGGTTACGGGCGATCGTTCTCCCTATCCCGTAACACTATCACACGGGTGGTTCGAGCCTTCATATATTATGTTTACTTTTATCCACGAGAGATGAAGGTTCCGAGCGATCGTTCTCCCTATCCCACAAACACTATCACACGGGTGGTTCGTGCCTTCATCTCCTATGTGACTTGTATCCACGAGAGATGAAGGTTCCGAGCGATCGTTCCCCCTATCCCACAACACTATCACACGGGTGGTTCGTGCCTTCATCTCCTATGTGACTTGTATCCACGAGAGATGAAGGTTCCGAGCGATCGTTCCCCCTATCCCACAACACTATTGAGCGGCTGGTTCGAGCCTTCTTTACTGGAAGCAAGGGTATAAGTTATATTAATCTACTAACAAGCCAACTGCATGACACTTTATCACACATAGAGCGACATTTCGTGGGTTGGGGTTTACATCGTTGCATGAGGCTTGCACCGTGCACTCGTCTAGGCAAACATTACAGGTTAAGGCGTCATTAGTCTCTATAGGGCAAATAGTTCCCACCAGGGTGATGTCACACAGATCATTTCTTTTATAATGATAGCGCAGATCTAATGGCGTCGGATGGATGATTAATGAGATGATGGGATCTTGGGTAATGAGAAGGATAGTGGGAAGGAAGCGGTCATGGCCGACTTATTGTAGGAACCATCCCGGCATTAGTCTAGACTACAGAGGGAAACCATGAAAAACCCCTGTAAAGATGGTCGGCGGCGGGGATCGAACTGGGTTCGAAATTCCCCTCGCCTCCCGGATCACATGAAGCGAGCTTGTTAACCACTGCGCTGCATGTGCCGGTGTCACAGTTAGTGTTAGGGTTTAAAGACGCGTCGACAGCGAGGTCATTTTGTGCCTATATTCATGTATGTGTACTTTGCCATAGTTGTCTTTGTTATAGTTGTCTTTGCCATAGTGCCATAGACTTTGACATGGTTGTCAACGTTTGTGGATGTTTCAAGCATATGGAGGGAGCGGGATTGAAATAGCTAGACAAGTAAAATAGGATGATATAAAATATAATAAATGAGAGAAGACGATAGATGAAGAGAAAAGTGATGAGAAAACAATATAAAATGAAAATAGAAATGCAAGGTTCAGTATACTCCGGTCAACAAAAGGCTTCCACTCGACCGAGACAATCCGAACTTTATCTGGACCCTCACTCCAGACCTTAACCTCATAAGTGACCCTTTTGGGAGCAAATAAATTGTTCCCGACGACAGCTCTGGAGATAACGGGGTCACGCACATCCTCACAACACGTCAAGGTGTCCTGATCCTTCGAGGGTGTAGACATATATAAATGATAATAAAACACCGTATGAGAAATAAAATCAACTAATACATCATCTTACGCAGATAATATTTGTCGAAAATACTGATTTGTCGAATTTGATGATAGAAAAGGTGGAAAGATCGTTTATAAATATATTGAATAGAAGGGGTCCAATGGCACTCCCTTGTGGTACCCCAGAAGTAAAGATCACTTGTATGAAACGGTGACGGACGATATTTATGCCATCGATTTTCATCACACAGCGCACTGGTATATATGGATTACACTTCATATATTGCGAATGTTCATTATGCACCGACAGTATTTCAGAAGGTACTTCTATTTTCAGCAAATTTTAATTCTGTGTTTATTAGACGAGCTTTAGCGAGGATTCAATTTGACATACTGAAAAAAATTGGTGTTCGTTTTTATGTTTTTTTTCCGTTTGTTTTTATGTTTTTTTGTCGGTTCTCCACAGGTCAAAGGGCTACAGCTATCAACTTCAAACTTTTTTTCAATATGGTTCCTCATCTAACTTAGATCTGTATAGTTTTGTGGCATTATCGGGCCGTAACTTCATGTTTCAAGAATTTTAGAAATTTCAAAAATACCCATTAAAATAACATAGCGGAAAAAATAAAATATTTCTATTTTCCAAAAAAATGAAATTTCGCGTTAAGTTAAATTACATTCTGATACACATTTCTGAAAACTTCCAGCTTGATCGGGTCAGCCATTGTGAAGAAAAAACATAGAATATGCTAAATTGGTACCACTCGAAGCAGTTTTTACCCATTTAAACCCATACTATTACTATTCGCTCGTCTAACAACGCATATATGGCGTTTTCCTAGTTTAGTTATTGAAATAATCTACTATTTTGTGGTACTATTCGTAAATTGCGTAATGCATTTCATGGGAATGAATATGTTTCAATTAATTGAACACATTAAAACTTCTTGACAGGTTCATGAGAAGACGTGACAGAAGTGTTTTTCTCTCAAATAAAAATGGGTGTGTGAGAGAGAGAGAGAAAGAGAATAAGTCACATTGCATGCGATTCTCAACCCGGATCGCATATATTACAATTAGAAAGATGTGGAAAACAATTTTTTACTGTGCTCTATCTACCACATTTAATTTGATATTTTTAAACACATTAGAAATGAGTCAGTGTACCAGATGTTATTTAGGTATGGCGTAACTGTGTTATATATGCCTATTATATTAGACCCTTGAACCGTGTAGGCCACCTCAGAGAAGTCATGTTCAGACTTGCAAAAACCTTTCAGTTCATGGTTTCCCTCAGTAGTGTTTTATTGATTTTTAGACGAGCTTTAGCGAGGATTCAATTTGACATACTGAAAAAAATTAGTGTTCGTTTTTATGTTTTTTTGTCGGTTCTCCACAGGTCGAACGGCTACAGCTATCAACGTCAAACTTCTTCAATATGGTTTCTAGTATAACTTAGATCGGTATAGTTTTGTGGCATTGTCGGGTGGTTACTTTTTTTTATGAATTTTAGACATTTCAAAAATACCCATTAGAATAAAATAACGGAAAAAGAAGAAATATTTTTTTTTCCAAAAGAATGAAATTTTGCGTGAAGTTGAATTACATTTTGATACACATTTCTGGAAATTTTCAGCTTGATCGGGTCAGACATTTTGAAGAAAAAACATAAATGTGCTAAATGCTAAAAGAAGAGATATTTGGCGACAACACATAATTGGCTGTTGAGTGTCGGTAGGGGAGTTGGCGACTGGAGTACACACTAAGAAAACGTTATATATGCGTTGTTAGACGAGCGGATAGTAATAGTATGGGTAGAAATGGGTAAAAACTGCTTCGAGTGGTACCAATTTAGCACATTTTATGTTCTTTCTTCAAAATGGCTGACCCGATCAAGCTGAAAATTTTAAAAAATGTGTATCAAAATGTAATTAAACTTGACGCAAAATTTCATTTTTTTTTAAATAATTTTTTTTGTTCTCGACGTGTTATACTAATGGGTATTTTTTAAATTTCTAAAATTCATAAAAAAAAAATTACCACCCGATAATGCCACAAAACTATACAAATCTAAGTTAGATGAGAAACCATATTGAAAAAAAGTTTGAAGTTGATAGCTGTAGCCGTTTGACCTGTAGAGACCCGACAAAAAAAAAGAAAAAATCAGTATGTCAAATTGAATCCTCACTAAAGCTCGTCTAATTATAATATGAGCTTATCTTGAGTGTTGAGTGTGTTATGTAAGGTAGCGTCGAAGGACATGGCCATGTGTACTCACATGAAATCTGCATGCACAATAGAATAGAAGGCATATTTATCTCGGTTGGTAACGCGCTTGCTTCTTGAGGGGCATGTCGGACTTGGTTCGATCCCCGCCGCCGAGCATATTTACATGGCGTCGTGGTGTTCCTCTTTGCTAGTATGGTTCCTTATTTCTTTTGATGCTGCTTAACGACCCGACCAACAGTTAGGTTATACGGGGGTACAAATGAGTGGGTGATAATGAAACGATGAAATGATGATAAGTGAAATGACGGTTTAAAAAACACATGTCTTATGCGGGACTCGAACCCACGCCCGACCTGACTTAATTTTCTGCCTAGCGATAGATTACTTGAATGTATTACCTCCTTACCGGCACATTTATCCGAGGGGTTTACAACTCGCAAATTTGGTGTACACCTGATTTCAGGTGATTTAAGAGATTTCATGAGATTTCAATGGAATTTCAGGAGATTTCAGGAGATTTCATACGGATTTCAATGAAATTTCAAGTGATTTCAGGAAATTTTAAGGAGATTTCAATGGAATTTCATTGCAAGTGTACACAGAATTTCAGGAGTTGTTAACCCCTCGCATTTATCTTGTTGCTAAAAGAGTCCATGGGAGTCGATTTAGCAGAATATCAGTTTTTGGTGATAACTTTTGAACGGTATGAGATTCTCTTTGTATTTGTCGTCTATTTCTCTCTGTTTCTTCTGGATTCTTTCTCTTCGTGGTATGCGGTCAATCTCTTTGTATTTTCATCGTATTTTTTCCACATCCTGCTCTTCACTTTTTATTAGTTGTCTTCTTATTATTCAGCTTTCGTTTTTTTTCAACTGTTTATACAAATATTATTCAAAAAATCATTATGAAATTTGTATAAGTTATAATAATTATGCTATGAATTATAATAACTATTCATTAAATACCGGCACATGCAGCGCAGTGGTTAACGCGCTCGCTTCATGTGATCCGGGAGGCGAGGGGAATTTCGAACTCAGTTCGATCCACGCCACCGACCATCTTTACAGGGGTTTTTCATTGTTTCCCTCTGTAGTCCAGGCTAATGCCGGGATGGTTCCTACAATAAGTCGGCCATGGCCGCTTCCTTCCCACTATCCTTCCCATTACCCAAGAACCTTCATCTCATCATCCCATCATCACATTAATCATACATCCGACGCCATCCATCCGCCAACCCAATATATATATATATATATATATATATATATATATATATATATATATATATATATATATATATATATATATATATATATATATATATATATGCATTAAATTATTTTAATAACTAGGAAAACGCCTTATATGCGTTGTGAGATGAGCTTAGAAGTATGGAAATGTAGAATTAAGAATATTTGGTCAGCTCAATGTACTGTACATATATAGGCCGTGGATCACTTCAAAGGTTTAAGAACTGCGGCTGTCTGTTGGTATATAAACCTTGGTTTCCAAACAATTATACCAGTGCCTTCTTGATATCCATCACAGATTTTAAACGTTTTAATTTATTGGTGACACTTGTTGCTCACATTTAATAGTTTCTTAATTGCTTTCTTAATTGCTTTCATTGATGTGTAAAAAAGTACATTAAAAATGCGTTTTCTTCGTTATTTCACATCCGATTGTTCCATAAGTCGCTTAAAATGTGTATGATAGTTCTTCCCATAAACAGTATGAATTTGAGTGCTTTTGAAAAAAAAAAATTCCAAGTATTTCTCCCCCGGCCTATTCTTATGGGGAACTTCCATACTTTCTAAATTTTTTCCGGAAAAACCGTCCGACCGATTTTTCTGAAAAACAATACCAACCTATTCTGGTATAACACCAATTTGTAAAAAAAGTTTCGAGTTGATTGAAACTTTTTCCTGACCTGTATGCCGCGTACAAAATTACACACAAAAAAAAAAAAAAAAAAAAAAAAAAAAAAAAAAAAAAAAAAAAAAAAAAAAAAAAAAAACATAAAAACCAAGCCCAAAATTTTTCGGTATATGGAATGAAAATCTTCGCTACGCTCATCTAATTATAACGATTAGACCTACTAGGAAAACGCCTTATATGCGTTGTGAGATGAGCTTAGAAGTATGGAAATGTAGAATTAAGAACATTTTGTCAGCTCAATGTACATATACAGGCCATGGATCACTTCAAAGGTGTAAAAACTGCGGCTGTCTGTTGGTATATAAACCTTGGTTTCCAAACAATTATACCAGTGCCTTCTTCATATCCATCACAGATTTTAAACGTTATAATTTATTGGTGACACTTGTTGCTCACATTTAATAGTTTCTTAATTGCTTTCTTAATTGCTTTTATTATTGTGTAAAAGAGTACATTAAAAATGCTTTTTCTTCGTTATTTCACATCCGATTGTTCCATAAGTCGCTCAAAATGTGTATGATAGTTCTTCCCACATTCAGTATAAATTTGAGAGCTTTTGAAAAAAAAAATATTTCAAGTATTTCTCCCCCGGCCTATTCTTATGGGGAATTTCCATACTTTCCAATTTTTTTCTGGAAAAACCGTCCGACCGATTTTTCTGAAAAACAATCCCAACCTATTCTGGTATAACACCAATTTGTAAAAAAAGTTTCGAGTTGATTGAAACTTTTTCCTGACCTGTATGCCGCGTACAAAATTACACACAAAAAAAAAAAAAAAAAAAAA
>OU015473.1:10976939-11017607 GCA_907164805.1 Brachyptera putata | reverse complement strand
ACACATGCTACTATAATTTAGATGAGGAACTTCAAATATTTTGGAAAAAAAGTTTAAGTTGATTTAGCCACCCGATGTGCCAAAACTATACAGATCTAAATTAGATGAGGAACCATATTGGAAAAAAAGTTTTAAGTTGATAGCTGTAGCCGTTTACCTGTGGAAAACCGACAAAAAAATATAAAAAAAAAAACATAAAAACGAACACCAATATTTTTCAGTATGTCATATTGAATCCTCGCTAAGATACCTGAGTCCTGAAGAACAAATAAATAAATAAATAATCATCTTATGAATTAATACATTTCTCGTTTTCTCTCAAATCGATAAAATGAATGTCGTAATTATTAATTGTAATCTAGTTTCATGTTGTTGTCCTTTAAGAATGTCTGACGGTTGTAGAGCGCACGTCAGCCCATGCACGTATTACGGTGTTTTGGGTCAAATACGCCTGTAACTTTGTTTTGTTTGTTATTCAATATTTGAGATAGATTCATGTAACATTGACCCTTGAGATATTCACTAACAAGGGCAAGGACGCTGCGAGAGTCAAGTACTATTTCACATAACTGTGTGAACTATTGTATACTTGCTGGCATAAAATATAAATACATTTTTTTTATCCTCCAGAGACCATGATTCGTGACGTAGTCATTACCGATTCTGTATAGAAACATGAACAGAATCGAGTAATGTCCATGTCACGACTTAGAAAAAAGACCCGGGTTCTGGAGGACAAATATATAAATTGTAATTTCTGAAATTGAGATGATGATTTCTAGTTTTCGCTAAAATTGGGTAAATAAATATCGTCATTATTTGTGAAAATCATCTGATGATTATTGTTTGATTAACGACCCCGCCAACAGCTAGGTCATACGGGGTTACGAATGAGCAGATGATTATGGCACTATGAACTGATGATAAGTGAAAGGACGTTCACAAAAAACCCATGCCTTATGCGAAACTTGAACCCACGTCCAATGGTGATTTCAGTTTCTGAAGCTGTGCGACAGCTGACTGAGATACCAAAGGCGTCTTTAATTCTAACTATTTAAAAATATGCCCAACCTTTTGCATTACTTCAGTTTCTGAAGCGGGCCTCAGCTGACTGAGCTACCAAAAACGTCATTTTTAAATCTACTTTCAGGGTTGTCATGTCCTTTAATTCTAACTATTTAAAAATATGCCCAACCTTTTGCATTACTTCAGTTTCTGAAGCGGGCCTCAGCTGACTGAGCTACCAAAAACGTCATTTTTAAATCTACTTTCAGGGTTGTCATGTCCTTTAATTCTAATTCTTTAAAAATAGGCCTAACCTTTTGCATTATTGCATAATATTAGTTCGAGTAATGAAAACGCCCTTTCAATTCCTGCCAGGTGATAAAGTGAGTGAACTTGAGCGAGTGTGATGTAAGATAGTCGTGTGGGCGTGACATATGATGACGTCTCGGAACTCCATGCCGCCCATCATGTATAATACCAGGAGACGGGCGATCGTTGCTGCACTTGGCATTCAGATCACCTTGTACTTGGATGAATATGCTCGAGTGACAGGACAAGAGATCTTGTAATGCTGTTGAATTGGGGAAACGCTATACATGCTGATGATCGTTCGGTTGATATGATTCTATTGAATAATTAGGTTATTCGGGGGTATGAATGAGCGGATGATAGATATGTATGATGTTGACAAAATCCCCCCCCAAAAATGCTATAGTAGTTGATGATTGATGGCTTGACGAACCCACCAAATGTCTAGGTTATTTGGGGATACGAAGGAGAGGATGGTAGATCAATAATGTTGAAAAAACACAAAAAACGCTATCTGATGATTATTTGCTTGACGATCCTACCAAATAGGTTAGTTATTTGGGGGTTATGAATGAGCGGATGATATTGAAAAACACCATGAATTATGCAGGATTCGAACCGGAACCTACGCCCGATTTGACTTCATTTTTCAAAGCCGTGACTTAGGTAATTGGTAATGCCTACGTCATGACTCATGCCTCCTGAAGGATAGAAAAATTAATCAAAATTTCTTAAATTTAGATGACGATTTCTAGTTTTCTTCAAAATCAGGGAAACAAACAATGTCATTTTTCATTAAAATCTAGTTCCAAGGTTGAGATGTCATTCAACAGTTAAATATTTCCTACTTGATTTCATCAAATATTGTGAAAAAATGAAATGAACTACACTGGTTTAGAGCCGGTTTTACGAACTCTTAGTTAAGTATTAGTTAACTATCAGATAAGGTAAGAAAATAATATGGGTAACAAAGAGTGTTCCGCTAACTATTGCTTAATCTACTTCAGTTAATAAATCAGTGAATCAGGCCTTAATAAAATGTTTTTGAACATTATTGTTGCAATTAGCAACTATTTGTACACCCTTGGTCCATCAGCGAGTAGGACGGTAGAGAGAGAAAGAGAGAGATGGAAAGAGATGGATAGATGTCTAGATAAATGAGTGGAGGAAGAGGACAAAAAGTAGTTGTAGAGAAATAGTGCTATAGAGTGAGAGAGAGAGAGAGAGAGAGAGAGAGAGAGTCATGGAAAAGTACCAGAGACATGAAACGGTTTTATTTATGATTATTACTCTATATACCTTATGGTGGTTGGTTTGCTACCCTTAAAAACCTACCCTCTCACCACTGATCTCTGCCTTCTAAAGTGTTATACATAGTTACTAGTTTTGCGGCTGCATGTTTCGTAAATCACTTCGGATACTTTTAACCGGAGTGTTAGTTTTTTTTTTTTGATAAAGTGTTTTTTGTAGTTCTCTTTTTCTAAATCACCTTCCACTATACATTATGTATGTATTTATTACGTAGGAAAACGCAGTATATACGTGAGGTTGATATTCATATGAAATGTAAGAGAAATTTTCAAACGTTGGTAGCCACTTAGTCGCCCCCGTGGCTCAGTCAACTAACGCGCACTGTGTTAGTAACTGAAGTCACCGTAGGGCGTGGGTTCGAGTCCCGCATAATGCATGGTATTTGAAAACGTCATTTCACCTATATGATTAGATCATCACTCCCTCATTCGTAGCCCCATATAAACTAGTTGTTGATGGGGTAGTCGGCAACATTTAAATAAAGGTAACTATTTATACCCAAACATTTTCATCAATTGTATCTCAAAATTTAGCTTTGTTTCGGATGAAAACATTACATTCTTTTTTTTCAGCATGTTTTTTCTATGGGCAATTTGGAAAATTCATAATAAATTCTTCACGGTCCTATTGACTGATTTGTTCAAAACTATACAGTTGCAGAGTTTGAAAAAAAAATCACGTGAATGGGTTTTGACTGCAACCCGTACAACAACAACAACCCGAACAACAACAACAACAACAACAAACAAACAAATATAGATATAACTTATTTGAACTGAATGGAATTTACGCTTGCGTTCATCCAACAATAGTCTACACTGCAGCCTAAATTCAATAATATACTAACCTAATGGTGACGATCTAAAGGTGAAGCTAGAGGGAAAATAGGAATTGTAAATCAGAATTTGCAGCTTTTACAGCTGGTAAAACGGTGACGGGGCATACAGCTGTGCCGGGTGGAGGATAATTGAACAACAAACAGTAAGGTACACACAAAGGGGCATAGTAATGAGGTTAAGGTATACCGAGAATTAGGGAAGATCTTAATTGGTACATTTTCATTCGCGAACTTGACAAAGAGGTCATGGAACGAACGGATTCAACGAGTATTTGAGAGAAATTAATAATTAAATCTTAAATCATCAAAAGGAAGAATATAGATAATACAAAATATTAGGTTAAGGTTGATTAAATAATATATGCATTTTTTAAATTCAATTCATTTCTACGCACAGTTTTCTCAATTTATCAAGATCGATTCTTTGTAAACCACAGTTGCACGGTTTTTCCGTCCCGGTAAGAAACGTGAACCGATCAGAAATTTACGTAATAAAAAGGTTTTGATTATTAGTTAACGTGACTTACCGGAAAGGAAAAAACGTTTAAAACTCGTGTTACTATGAATAAGGTTTTGTGATTTCTACAGCATTACATTATTTCGTTTATTTATATAGCTTCAACGAAACACAGTAGGGATAACTAAGATCTATTGGCGTCGGCGAATGATTGATGGGATGATGAGATGAACGGATATTTTACGATATATTTTTGGATTTTGGGAAGGAGTCGGTCGTGGCCTGTTATTCGCGAACCATCCCAGTATCAATCTGAACGACAGAGGGAAACCACGAAAAACCCCTGTCAGGATGGTCGACCATGTCGGAAATCGAACCCCGGTCTCCTGAATCACGATTCAGTGTGCTAGCCACTCGACCACTCGTCTCAGTTTAGTATTCGTTAGCAAATATATAATGGAAAATAAATACAGCATATAAATGATAATTGGTAATGGTTTCGATGATGAAATCAATTACACATGTTACATTATAATTATTGTTATTTGGGGTGAGAATGAAGACTGTAATGGAAGTTTCCACCACGAATAATATTCTGTTTATTTGTCTTCTTGGGTCAAAGTTCACGTGATGACGTGCTAGCTATTTCGTTTATTGTGAAGTAATCTCTTTGAACACCCCCTGGCCCAATTTATATATATATATATATTTATTATATATATATATATATAGGCCTATTTAATATATATATATATATATATATATATATATATATATATATGTATATATATATATATATATATATACACATATATATATATATATATATATATATATATATATATATATATATATATATATATATATATATATATATATATATATATACATATATATATATATATATATATATACATATATATATATATAAAAAAAAAATATATATATATATATATAGATAGATATAAATATATATATATATATATATATATATCATATATACACACATATATATTTATATTTACACATATATATTTATATTTATATATATATATACATATGGATCCATTTCTCTCGGTAATTTGTGTAATATATGTGCAATATATATGAGACTCAAACAAATTATAGTTTATTAAATTAGTTTCAATTAGAGTTACGATCAGATTGAGTTGGATCATACACAAATATATGCACGCATATTTAACCTGTAATGTTTTTCATATACAATGGGTGGAGTGCGTGCGCATGTATACATTGTCATCTAGTTTTACTAATATCAGTATATTTTATTCAGGATACATTTTAATGTACCTTTATCGACCACTTTATGTGGCCGCAACGTGTACCATCAACGAGGGGTTAACAGCTCCTGAAATCAGGTGTACACTTGCTGCAATCACCTGGAATCACCTGAAATCACTTGAAATCCCTGAAATCACCTGAAATCACTTGAAATCCCTGAAATCCCTGAAATCATCTGAAATCCCTGAAATCATCTGAAATCCCTGAAATCATCTGAAATCCCTGAAATCACTTGAAATCCCTGAAATCCCTGAAATCATCTGAAATCCCTGAAATCATCTGAAATCCCTGAAATCACCTGAAATCACTTGAAATCCCTGACAACCCTGTAATCAACTGAAATCCCTGAAATCACCTGAAATCCCTGAAATCACCTGAAATCACCTGAAATCAGGTGTACACCAAATTTTCGAGTTGTAAACCCCTCGACCATCTAACACCTTATTAATCTGCATGGTATACCATTATGCATACACAATCATGCGTTCCACCTTGGATACATCGGCACTTTGGGTCGGTGTTCCGGTACGTTCCGACCAAAACCAACTCTTTTTGTTTATGTTGCTTAACGACCCCACCAACAGCTAGGTTATACGGGGGTACGAATGAGCGGGTGATAGTGAAACGATGAAGAGATGATAAATGAAAGGACGTTTACAAAAACCCATGCCTTATGCGTAACTTGAACCCACGCCCAACGGTGACTTCAGTTACTACCGCTAGCGATAATTGACTTGGCCACCGGGGCGGCTCAACTCTGGTCTTGTTTTTGGAGTTTTCCATCGGTATCATGATTATTATTTATAATTGGTGATTACTTTTAATGATGCAATAACTATTAAATATTGCAGGATATTTGGGGTGTCAAAATATGATTGCAATGGAAGTTTTTAGTGGAAGATTTCACCACCCATTTCGATGTGTGTTTCAAAACTTATCTGATCAACCGGGCAAAGGTGCATCGAGTAGGAATGAAGTGATATGTTTATTATTTGGTAATAGCTTTAGGGGGGCCCAATTCAAGAATATGGGTAAATTAAAAACAATTTGTAATCTTTTTATCTTCGCTGCTTTATTTCATTATATGTTGGCCCACATACAAAGAATCTTCATTCAATCACTGATTAATCATTGTTTTATATTTTTGTGTGTGTTCTTTTGGATAAATAATTAATTTTCATAGGTTCTCAACAAACTGTAATAATTGGTTTTCTATATCCAAGACTTGGAACTGGGCAGGCATCTCGTTTAAAGAATACTGCCCTAGAATTGGTGAATTATAGGACCCCAGTCCTAATTATATATGCGATATCTAGGTAAAATAAGATAATATATATCAACTTATCCATGGAAAATAATATTTTAATTTGATATGTACCGTTTGGTGACAATACAACTACGAAGTCCTAAAATAACCAAGATGTGAGCCGCCCCGGTGGCCAAGTCAACTATCGCTAGTGGTAGTAACTGAAGGCATGGGTTTTGTAACCCATTTTTGTAACCCATAAGGCATGGGTTTTTGTAAACGTCCTTTCACCTGTCATCACTTCATCGTATCAGTATCATCCGCTCATTCGTACCCCCGTATAATCTAGCTGTTGGTGGGGTCGGTAAGCAACATTACCAAGAGGTGCCGCTTCTATAAACGGTCTCACTAATTCATCTTCAGTCCTAATTGGGAGAAAATGATTGTGTTTCAAGACTTCGGTGTTGATTAAAAAGTATATATCCTCATTTCTGCTTACAACTATTCAATTTTCTATCAGCATATATGGACAAGAATATTTCTAAGCGATTTTATGTGTATTATGCTCAGTTGATTTCTAGTACATTTATTTTGAATGATAACAATATTGTTAATGTTGATGTTTATATATGAATCATTTCATCATTTGTTGAATATATAATATGACAGAACAAATTCGAATGCATAAACAGAATTATTGAAAAGAATTGCTAATTGAGTAATTAAATTAGATAAAAATATTAACTTTTCGAACAAAGGTCAGCTATATTTGTAGTGAAGAAAAGTTTCGATAACGGGGCAATAGAGTATAGATAATCAAGGGCTCAAGGAATTAAGGTCAAATGGGGGATGAGTAGGGCGAGGGTTGAGGGGATTTCAAAGAATGACTCAAATACTTGTATCATGTATACCTACTCAAGAATGTATGTGATTTTATTATTGTTTTAAGCATTTAATCCTCCACATTTTTATAATATATTCATCCTATCATCCTTGCTAATCAATCTAGTGAACAATGAATATTAAATAGCTTATCGACCCCACCAACAGCTAGGTTATATGTGGGTACGAATGAGCAGGTGATTATGACAATATGAGTAGATGATAAGTGAAAGAACATTCACAAAAACCAATGCCTTATGCGGGACTCGAACCCACGCCCGATTGTGACTTCAGTGTCTGAAGCGGTGCCTTGGATGACCGAGCTACCGAGTGCGGCTGTTTAATCCTATATCATCTCAGCTTCTTCCAATAATTTCTTGAAATCATTCACTGATTTAGGCCATTCCTGATTCAGAAGACATCCCAGTGCATTCTATTATGAAGTGGTGATCCCAATGAAGGCGAATTTACTTATGTTCGTATTGTAATTTTGTGTAGCTAATTTAAATTTGTGTCCACCCCTTCCTGAGAATAAAGACGACTCCACTAAATTCCTGATTTTCTTCCACGCTTCATAATTCGATAAAATGATGAGAGTAATACTTTCTTACATTCTCTATCACTATAAACCACCTATTCTTCTTTAGACCGGTTGGATCTTCCATTACTTTACAATGGTCACTCCTCGTCACAATTTTTTTATCGCTTTTTTTCTCTTCTCATGTATCGCGTTACCCCAATAGCAACTCAGTTCTTGTTTCGGTTTTATTTGTTCAGTTGTCCTCTCCCCCTCCCCCCCTCTCCACTCACCCCCTCCCCCTCCTCCTCCTCCGTTTGCCTGGCTTTTTGTGAAGACTTTTAACTCTGGTATTTTTTGTTAAAAAGATGATGTAACGTAACGTCTACGAACAGCTGATCGGTCTCAATACGGTTTAGAAAACGTTGACCGTAATGGTGTTTGATACTATTCGAGATGAAAATATCTCTGTCGCTGGTATCGATTTGATTGATTTAATATTTATTAGCAACAGAAAAATACATTTAATTTTAATTTAATTCATGTTTATTAGCAACATATGTGCTATATGCACAAGATAAAAGTCATTATAGCACTTTACAATTTAATTACAATACTAATGACAGTCAACTTAGAAAATAATCACCCCGTTCATTATTTTAGTCTTAATACTACATTTAAATTCCTTAACACTACTAGCTTTCGTAACATCATTTGGCAAGCAGTTATACTATCTTAATCCTAAATAAAATATCGATTTAAGTCTAACCTCCCTAGAGCAGACCTCTAAATATATTTGATTGCATTGTCTGGTATTGTAGTTATGTACATCACTACAGCAGACCATGTGATTATCTAAATAACCAGGTAGTAATCCCTTTTTCATTTTATATGTGAAACACATTCCATTATAACCTATCCAATCTTTCACATTTAGCCAACCTAAGACATTAAGCATAAAGTCGGTGGGCATTCTCCTTCCACATCTAAGAACCGCTCTCATACCACTGTTTTGTAATATCTGCAGTCTAGAGATGTCAGTATTAAAAGCTGTGCTAATTTCCACTAGTGCTAATTTAATATATGGACAACACATACATGAAGACAAACAAAAAAAACAAACATAACACGAACATAAACATAAACATAGGTACAATAGGTATACCTGTCTTGGACTATAACCATAGTTGGAGTATAACTTATTTTAGTTTTAGAAATATATTTCTACCCACGAAAGAAAAAGTTCGTCCATCAATTGAATAATTACAAACATTTCGGAAATCAAAGTAATTAAAAAGTCCATAATAAAAGTGATATTGTAAAATAATGAGACAAATTATAGATTAATTTGATAAGAAAAGTATGAGATTTGTGTTAATGTTTATCGATCACCATTCAGAAATAATAATATATAAGGAAATAAGGAACTTAGTAAAGTCGGCTTCATTTTTAGGAAGAGTTGGGTATAAATTCAAATTGGCATCAAAAAATTATAGTACCAACGTGGGCAAATTCTCTTTTCTCGTGGCCACCATCCCAGAATGGAACCAACTGGGAGGTCAACTTAATAAGGAGTGGCCTAAATCTGTGGATGATTTCAAAAAACTAATGGAAGGAGCTGAGAATTGAAATGGAGTGGAAAAGAGTGACCAGCAAGGATACTATAAAATATATATTTTGTAAAAAAGTAAAAGAATAATACTTAAAACAATAAAATTACATACATACATCTATTAGTATTAATCATGGTACTTGTAACTAGAACTACGTATGAAGAATAGCAAATATTTGCTAAATATAACATACGTCGAAACTTGATACAAAATCATTGTTCTCCAATCAAGGCTACATATGGAAAATGGGATCGTTCGGAGGGGTCACCACAAGGGCAATCTTACCACTTCGATTACACAAATCACCCCATTACAAAATCTTGCAAAAAATGAAATATTATTAATTTCCCTTGTAATTTTAAAGTGTGAAAAACACAGAAAATGTATATTTTCAATGTTAAAAGATAGGAAATTTGTTTCATTTCATCTCATATATTCTAGATGGGTGTTTTAACAATGACCTTTTGTTCAATTCTGTATTTGGTGTGTACACTCTGGAAAAAATGTAAAAATTTAAAATTCGAGTCTAAGCAAGAGTCACTTAATGTGTTTTTAATGAGATTTAAAAACACCGCGGGACGTTTTTATTGTTCGTAGAAAACTAATCTAAATCTAGAAGAAACCATGTTATTATCATCCACATGCGGTCCCGATCGACCGTCTCACATATATGTTAGCATGAACGGTTGGGAGTTTCGAACCCGCAAGCACTCATGGTTTTACATGAAGGTGATTATATAGGTGGGTCGTCAGGTTCAATCATGCAACGCTGTGCGTTAGAGACTTGGGGTTCGAGTCCCGTACAAGGCAAGGGTTTTTGTATAAATCATCATCGATCCCCAACTAATCTGAATGTTGGTGGGGTAGTTATGTAAACAATGAGAGCAAACATGATGCAAAGAGAGTGAGAGAGAGAAGAAAGAGAGGGTTAAGATGAGAGAGGGATAAGATGAGAGAAAAAATAGAAGAGAGAGAGGAAGAAGAAGAGAGATAAAAAAAGAGAGAAAGAGAGAGGTAGAAAGAAAGAGAGAGAGAGAGAAGAGAGAGAGAGAGAGAGAGAGAGAGAGAGAGAGAGAGAGAGAGAGAGAGAGAGAGAAAAAGAGAGAGAGAGAGTTAGTGTGTGAGAGAGAGAGTTAGTGTGAGAAAGAGAGAAAAAAAGAGGAAAAGAAAGAGAGAAAAAGAGTGAGAAGAGAGACAGCGAGAAGAGAAGGAAGATGGAGAGAGAGAGAGTGAGAGAGAGAAAAAGAAAGAATAATCAATCTTCAAGGTTTAACCTTTATATCGAATAGACGAACCGTTCACAGGAAATAAAATATACTCCAAATAAATGCTTCATCCAATCAGCGACTAGGTTGTGGCCACGATCGACCGTCTCCCCTATCTATTATCATCCGTCGAACGGCCGTGTCGACCTGGCAATATTTACCCTACATATGGCCTTAGTAGTCCACAAGTACAAAGTTGAGTCTGATAGCAGCTTTAGTAGATATCCAAGCCAGACAGAGGAGCACACTCATAACACAGCACCTGATATATTATAGATTACATCATAATATTATACAATGACATCATAAGATGGGTCACTCAGGGAAACTGGGATGCGAGTAAAATAACTTGATGTATATATCATGCTGCTTAACGACCCCACCAACAGCTAGGTTATACGCGGGTACGAATGAGCGGGTGATAATGAAACGATGAAGTGATGATAGGTGAAAGGACGTTTACAAAAACCCATGCCTTATGCGGGACTCGAACCCACGCCCAACGGTGACTTCAGTTACTACCGCTAGCGATAATTGACTTGGCCACCGGGGCGGCAAATAATATGTTATATTATATATTAGGGCCCGGTTTTACGAATCTTAGGCCCGGTTTTACGGATATTAGGCCCGGTTTTACGGATATTAGGCCCGGTTTTACGACTCTTAGTTAAGTACTAATCCGTTGACTATTAGTTAATGTTCAAAATAACATATGTAGTACCAAGGGTGATGAGTTAATTCGATAACTAGCGCCTAATCCACTAAAAGGTACGGTATTACCAACGTGGGAGTAGCTCTAACTGACAGTTTAAAGTTGTTATCACCATGGTTACCCATACTATTTGTTTCCACCAACTGTCAGATAAGGCTAACTGGACTTGGTAATACCGAGCCTCACTATCAATTCGTAAAAACTATCAATCACGATAAACCCCTGTAAAATTTCATGATGGCAGGGATCGAACCACGTTCGACATGCCCCTCATCTCCCCGATAACAAAAAACTAACGCGTTACCAACTGAGCTAAATGTGCCGGCCATTATGACCTTCATCTTTCGAGGGTACAACAAACCACATTTATCACGTGCCAAACCAAACATATTGATTGATTACTTTATGATAATCGCTCACATACTTTTTTGTTTCAATTCGCAAAGAAAAACAATCCTGTTTGTTTGTTTGTTTTGTGTTTTGTCTTCGTTTGTTGTGGGCTATGTCTTGATTTGTTTTCTAAGCGGCCCCAAGGCAATCACTGTTTTCCTAGCTTGTTAAACTGCTTTGATGGGTGATTTGTTGGGGAGGGGGGGGGGGGGGGGGGGGGGGGGGGTTAGAGGGAAATGGGTAGAAGACGAGAGGAGGAGAGGCTAACTGCATTTCAGGGATGATCAAAGATACATCTAGAAGACGGTGGGATGTATTTGGTTTGTATCAATTCGAAAGCAATGAGGGAAACTTTCCTATACCCGCAGTGCATACCATTTTAGATGGGAAAGTAACATATAAACGATCCCAGTGACTTTCCGGATGAACATATTGTAGTGAAACTGCTTCACACCATTCAGAGAAGTATCTTATAGAATACTGACAATCCTTAATGAACATTTTCAATAGGTATTTAGGTTTTAAATTCGAAACTATTATAAGGGGAACCTAAACTCAAGGTGTATAACATTTTCAGTGATAAAGTAACATATAAACGATCGCAGTGACCCGGATGAGCATATTGTAGTGAAACTGCTTCACACCATTCAAAAAAGGATCTTTTCTGGATGGCCTGTTTTTGAGGAACCATTCCAGTAAATTGGCCTGAATTACAGAGGGAAACCACGAAAAAACCCTGTCAGGATAGTCGACCATGGCGGGAATCGAATACACGTCTCCTGAATGACGGTTTAGTGTGCTAGCCACTCGTTCACTCGTCTCAGTGGATTAATTAATGATTATTGCTTGCTTAACGACCCCAGCAACCGCTAGGTTATATGGGGATACGAATGAGCAGGTGATTATGAAACTATGAAGTGATGATAAGTGAAAGGACGTTCACAAAAACCCATGCCTCATGCGGGATTCGAACCTTATGGGATTCGAACCCACGCCCAACGGTTTGCTTCAGTGTCTGAAGCGTGCCTCAGTTGACTGAGCTAACGAGGCGTCTCAGTGGATAAAAATTTCTATTATACTATGATAATTATACGAATAATAAAAAGTCTTACACACGGTTTACGTCGTTTCGATTGATTCTTCACTCTTGATCTCAAGATGTGAACAAAAAGATGAAAAATTAAAATTACACCAAATCTATTATTCTCTCCTAGAAAAGCTGTTCTAATTGCGTCAGTATATATGAAGGATCTCTTTGATGACACGTACACCCATCCAGTCATTGTATAAATATTTTATCATTCATTTATTAGACGAGCGTAGCGAAGATTTTTATTCAGAAAACGCATTTTCAATGTACTTTTTTCCACATTAATAAAAGCAATTAAGAAAGCAATAAAGGGACTATTAAATGTAAGCAACAAGTGTCACCAATAAATTAGAACGTTTAAAATCTGTGATGGATATGAAGAAGGCACTGGTTTGATTGTTTGGAAACCAAGGTTTATATACCAACAGACAGCCGCGGTTTTTAAACCTTTGAAGTGATCCATGGCCTGTATATGTACATTGAGCTGACCACATGTTCTTAATTCTACATTTCCATACTTCTAAGCTCATCTCACAACGCATTTAAGGCGTTTTCCTAGTATTAAAGAACACCACAACCCCGAAACTAAATTTTAACGGATCATGACGATATTTATTCTCTCAATTTTAGCCAAAACTACCAATCCAATCTCAGAAATTAGAAACACTTCAATTGTCCTCCAGTTCTGACTCACGACGTAGACATTACTCGATTCTGTTCATGTTTCCATACATAATCGGTAATGTCTACGTCATGACTCATGGTCTCTGAAGGGCAAAAAATAATTATAATTACCGAAAATGAGATGTTCTAATTTTTACAAAAATTATGGAAATAAATATAGTCATCAATCATTCAAATCATTCAATCATTCTAAGCCGCCCCAGTGGCCAAGTCAACTATCGCTAGCGGTAGTAACTGATGAAGTCACCGTGGGTTCGAGTCCCGCAAGGCATGGGTTTTTGTAAACGTCCTTTCACCTATCATCACTTCACCCACTCATTCGTACCCCCGTATAACCTAGCTGTTGGTGGGGTCGTTAAGCAGCATTATGAAAAAAAAATCTAGTTTCTGGTTTGTGAGATCACCTTCTCGATTACACACCCAACAAGTCATTAAATAAACATAAATTATTAATATATTAATATCTCGATCGGCAAGCAGGTGTATAGGCTTTAGTCATCGAGCAAAGTTCATTCCTCTTACGATTAACGCAAGCGGAGCGATTAGAACGGTGAAACGGTGTGATTGCTAGAGGCATACGTCATTATCGAGTTATCGGCTGTAATTACTATACTCGAGTCGCTTATTGGTTGAGAATAGAAGTACAATTAAGTAATGAGTAATGACAGTTGATATAACTGAATGGGGTTGTTAAACAAATTATATATATATATATATATATATATATATATATATATATATATATATATATATATATATATATATATAAGTGAAACTGGGCTGTTTTATAATCGTGATACTTTTTATTTTAATTGTATATAAAACAGCCCAGTTTTACTTATTATAATCTAACATGAATCGTGAGTTTGAGTGAATATATATATATATATATATACATATATATATATATAGGCCTATCCATTGCTGCATAACGACCCCACCAACTTCAGTTACTACCGCAGTAAGCGATATAGTTGACTGAGCCACGGGGGCGGTATATTGATTTAATAACGATTAAATCTCAGATGAAAGCCACACGATTGTTTTGCACACGCCACGCTTGTTACTCACCAATGACGTCATCAACTCCTTAGATACTCATGCAAATTAATAACACCAACATTCGATGGTAAAACAACAATAATGTCATTTCTAAGAATAGTCGGCTTTGTTCGTAATACCGATTATAATCACATTATTCAAGTTTATTTGGTAGTTTATTTAAGTTTATTTATCAAGTTTATTTATATATATTTGGTGAAAATTCTAAATGATGTGATGATCACTAGCTTGGTCGCCCCCGTGGCTCAGTCAGCTATCGCTAGCGGTAGAAACTGTAGCCAGTTCGGGAGTGGGTTCGAGTCCCGCATGAGGAATGTTTTTTTTAAACCGTCATTTTACTTATCATCACTTCATCGTTTCATCATCACACGCACATTTGTACCCCCGTATAACTCAGCTGTTGATGGGGTCGTTAAGCATGTATTAAATTATTTTCTTCAAAACGGCTGGTCCGAAATACACATGAATTTTCATTAATCTCTATCATTTCTGTGTTCACATTTGAGGAAAATTTAAATTATAATGGAGAGATTTTATTTTTTCCGCCCAGCCTAATCTTATGGGGTTTATGGAAACTTTGAAATAATGTTTCTCAAAAATGGTCCAACCGATTTGACCCCAAAACTACACAGTTTTAAGTTGGATAAGTTTGCTTATATAAAAAAAGTTTCATGTCGGTCGGTCACACCCTGCGACCTGTGCAGTGCTTACAAAAAAAAACACAGACAAAGCTCCGTAAGAGTTGCATGGAAATCTTCACTAACGCTCATCTAATTAGACGAGCTTTAGCGAGGATTCAATTTGACGTCACATACTGAAAAAAATTGGTGTTCGTTTTTATGTTTTTTTTTTTTTTTTTTAATGTTTTTTTGTCGGTTCTCCACAGGTCAAACGGCTACATCTATCAACCTCAAACTTTTTTTCAATATGGTTCCTCACCTAACTTAGATCTGTATAGTTTTGTGGCATTATCGGGTAGTAACTTTTTTTTTATGAATTTAAGAAATTTCAAAAATTCCCATTAGAATAACATGGCGGAAAAAAAAGAAAATATTTTTATTTTCCAAAAAAATGAAATTTCGCGTGAAGTTGAATTACATTTTGGTACACATTTCTGAAAATTTCAGCTTGATCGGGTCAGCCATTTTGAAGAAAAAACATAAAATGTACTAAATTGGTACCACTCGAAGCAGTTTTTACCCATTTTTACCAATACTATTACTATCCGCTCGTCTTACAACGCATATATAGCGTTTTCCTATCCCCGATGACGTCACACAAGCCTACCGATAACATCACCACACAGTTATTGCTGGTAACAGCTCATGTCACGTGACAGCATGTACTGTAGGCTACCTGTTGGACTTGACTCATCGCCGACCAACACTCGTTATCTAAACAAGGTATTGGTTACTCATTCATAGCTTCGATAAATATTGTATTGTTTCATCAAAAAACAACAATAGTGTAATAGGATTAAACGAGTGCAGTTAGCGTGATTTGACACATGTGTCATAATCTGTAGGTACCAGAATATGTGAATATGATTGGCGTGAATAATAATTGAATAATATATAAATATACACATATGTAGGCCTATATAATATATTTTAAATTGGGTTTAACGACGCACTAGAATGATGACGAAATCTATTGGCGTCGGATGAATGATTGAGATGATGGGATGATGAGATGACGATTCTTGGGTAATGGGAAGGATGGTGGGAAGGAAGCGGTCATGGCCGACTTATTGTAGGAACTATTCCGGCATTAGTTATAGTATATATATATATATATATATATATATATATATTTTTATACATTCTAGGTTGATGAAGATACCGGTACGTCTGTTTGGGCTTCTTGAGACCCGGATGAGTTATACCATAAATCCGAACGATCCTATTTCGTGACCCTTGACCTTTAACTGGGGCACTTACATGCTGAGTCGTCCAGTTTCACATGTATGTATGTGCATGAGTGCTTTATTGGTCCACAGGAGTTGACATCACAAGAATGGAATGTTAATATATAAATATAAAATAATTTAAAGTATATCAATATCTAGTACTCTTACATTGACGTAACCTCTCTCTCTCTCTTTCTCTCTCTCTATCAAAAGTTCATCAATCATCTATCTGTAATTCAATCTTAAAACCAATAAGTTATATTTATTTATACTGTTCTTGAAAAATCTCTATCAATAGACCTATACAGTTGCGGTCACATAAAGTGATCGATCAAGCTTCATTAAAATACATCCCGAAGAAAATATACTGATATCACACGCACTAAAACTAGAAAAGACTGTGCACACGCATTTCACGCATAGTCTCTCAGAAAATAAGCATTTAAATATATGTAAATTTTATTTAAATTAAAATTAATATTTGTGATTAAACTATTTTATATGACCATAAGTGTACACTATATAATATCGTTCCGGATCAGATCCTCAAGCATATCACCACCGATCAACCGTCTAGTAAAAACAATCATCCGTCTCGGTTATTATTTCTAGACATGCAATTCGAGTTGTAGCCACGAGAGAATGTGCGAAACACCCGGGCGATAATGGTTTAAGATATGAGGGGACGGTCGATCGGAACATTCATCTATTGCGAGGTCTAGTATCCTGATGAAATCTTATAGGCCCTGTTATTCTGGCATTGACCGATTAGCGTTGTGAGATGTTGATACAATGTTTTGATGTAAATAAGGGAGGACAATGTACTGACAGAGTGCAATATCATGCAGTAATGCATTGCGAGGAAAATAATAGAGGCCTATACCGCCACATTTAGCTTAGTTGATAATGTGTTCATGTGATCCGGGAGGTGAGGGGCATATCTGGGCTTGGTTCGATACCCGCCACCATCCATCTTTACAGGGTTTTTCGTAGTTTCCATCTGTAGTCTAGGCTAATGCCGGGATGGTTCCTACAATATAGGCCGCTACTGCTTCCTTCCCACTATCCTTTTCATCACACAAGACACCTTCATCTCATCATCCCATCATCTTATCGAATATTGAATATTGGGATTTAACGGCGCGTCAACGACGTGGTTATATTGCAATCATCTTATCACTCATACATACGATAGCAATATATCTCAGTTATCATTACAGTACATCGTTAAACCCAATATACATTTTTAATGTTTTAAATCATGGGGTTGTTATTGTTGTTGTTGTTGTTGAACGCCACCCTCAAACGAGAAGCTAACATAACCTAATCAACCTAAACGTAAAAAATAGTATCCCTGAATTCAGTATACTGTGAAAATAAACAATAAAAATCTAATTGATAAAATAATTTCATCATATATTATGAAATATGTTCAATTTAAAACAATGACATCGCATTTTGACGCTATTCAGAAAATAAACGATACTATTAAAAGTTGCATATAATTTATTCCTGAATGAGAAAAAAAGAAAAGAAATTGATAAGAATAAATAACAAACAAATATTATTGTAAACAAATGAACGAGTTAGCCACCAGCTTGGGTCAACGTCTCATTGTTGTCCTCAGAACAATTGTCAAATTGCCAAAATATTATTGGCATAAATACTGGTATCTTGATAAAAATAACATGATTTTAGAAAAACTGTCGAGAGGATAGTTATATTAAAAATGAGGATATAAATAACCAAACGTACGTTGGCCACTTTAGAATTTGTTAAAATTCTTGCTCATAACTATATATATATATATATATATATATATATATATATATATATATATATATATATATATATATATATATATATATATATATACATTTTTTTTTCAAATTCATTTTTTTTTTCAACAATGTATTCGTAGACCTTCTAAGTCATATCGACTTGTCTGAATGTCTACTAAAGTGTTTAAACTAATAACGAAAACACAAAAATCAAACAGATAATCAAGACATAACAGAAATTATTTCACTAAGGGCAGGTATTACGAATCGATAGTTAGTGGATTAAGCAATAGTTAGCGGATTAACTTGTTATCACCATTGGTTACATATGATATTTTCGTACCTTTAACAAATAGTTAGTGGATTAGTACTTAACTAAGATTCGTAAAACCGGGCCTAATACATTTGGAAAAACTAAAACTAAAAAACAATGCCAATCTATACACACAAAATTATAACAATCAAGCAAGACTGTAATAAAATATAAATGGCAATATTGAATAACAAAAGAAGAACAAAACAAAACAAAACAAAATATGATAAAATAATCAGCTATTCTTGAATCGTTTTAATTAATTTATTCATATTGGGTTTTACGACGCACTTTACTGATGACTAAGATCTATTGGCGTCCGTGAATGATATATGAGATGATGGAATGATTAGACGAACAGATATTTTACCATGTGTTTTTGGATAGTGGGAAGGAGTCGGTCATAGCCAGTATTGAACTGAACGACAGAGGGTAACCACGAGAAACCTCCGTAAAAATGGATTTTGGCGATGATATTGAAAGATGTAGTTGCATTAATTATCGTAAATCTCGTCCAGAAAATCATTGACTCTCAAAATACAACAGCTATACAAACATATAACAGTGATATTTTTGTTTTATCAAGTTGGCTGACGACTTTATTTCTTCCGTGAATACAATTTCAAACCCGGTTCGATCCCCGCCGCCGACCATCTTTACATGGGTTTCTCATGGTTTCGCTCGGGACCCCTATTCCTGAGATAAATGAGATGTGAGAAAAATCAGTGAGAAAACTATCTCATTTAATAATGACATATTTCATCTCATATTTTATGTGAGATACTCGTTTTCTCACTCATTTTTATCTTTCTCACATCTCATTTATCTCAGGAATATGGGTCCTGTAGTCTAGGCTAATGCCTGGATGGTTCCTACAATAAGTCGGCCACGACCGCTTCCTTCACAATATCCTTCTCATTACCCAAGAAACCTTCATCCCATCATTGCATTAATCATCCATCCGACGCCATACATGAAAAATATATAAAAAACAGGGATATTTTTGCTCTTTTGAATTTGGTGTGAGAACTTTATTTATTCCGTGGATACATCTATATCTACAATTACCTCATTCGACTATACCGTTCTACCAACTGATTACAAAGTGAAAAGATTATTTTCTTTTGTTCGTCATATTGGTAGCAATGAGTCATGACTCAATCACGCCACGTCATGACTGTAACATGTAACGAGGTAACAAAAGATGATAATAACTTCTTATGACTGACAGTAATACATTCAATTACACTCAGACTAAAGAGTTATTGATCATGAATCATAGACACCTGTTGGGTAGGCAATATACGTTGGTTTTATTGATCGTAAATACATCAAACAGGTGTGCTGAGACAAGTGGCTAGTATACTGAACCGTCATTCAGGTGACTGAGGTTCGGTTCGATTATAATTAGAGCAGTTGGGGTTTTATTTTATTTGTTTTAATGATGGTTAACGACCCCATCAACAGCTAAGTTATACGGGGGTACGAATGAACGGGTGATGGTGAAAGGATGAAGTGATGATAGGTGAAAGGACGTTTAAAAACCCATGTTTTGTGCGGGACTCGAACCCACGCCCAACGGTGACTTCAGTTTCGACCGCAAGCGATAGTTGACTGAGCCACCGGGGCGGCATAGTGAATTGTTTGTGAAGTGTTTTTTTCTTCGATATGTTTATGTTTCAGATCTTCCCGAGTTAGAAAAACCTGTTGTCATTTTCGCTTATGTTCGGTAAATTAATGTTTTTCGCGATTTTCCGCGATTATGTCTTTTTAGCCACGAATATTACATATTTTTTTTTTCCATTTTTATATAGTTGAATAATGACGGAGGCGCGTGGTCGAGTTGCCAACACACTGAACTGTCATTCAGGAGACCGGGGTTTGATTCTCCCTATGGTCGACCATCCTGACAGGGATTTTTCGTGGTTTCTTTCTGTCGTTCAGATCAATACTGGGATTGTTTACTCTTCCCAGTCCGCCTAATAGTAGTAAAGTGTAGTGAAGGTTTATAAATAGGCCTATATTGTGTCAACTGAGTGGAATTACAGTTCTGATCTCTATGATGGGTATCAGATGTGAATGTAGGACGAGTCAGTTTGTTCAATAATTTAGTTCTGGGATTTAACATAACAATTGAACGAGGCAGTGTATAGCAGATAAGCAACACGCATATCGTTTTGTGTACACACTGGATGGAAAATTACAGACATACAACAAATACATACATACATGCATTACATGAATGATGAATAATTCATTCAATATTATTTGAGACAATTTCAATTCCAATAATAATCTTACCATTCTGTTTGTTAATTTCAACCATTTTATCAATTTTAATTGAATTTATTTTAATTTAGTATGAAGGCGATTGAAAATGTAGAAATATAAATGCATAAAATTGGAAAATTATTCACACTTTCAAAACGAACAGATGATTTTATTTGATCATTTCGAACATTTATTAATTTTGATTGAATTTGAAATTGGTATAGGTAGTTGAAAATTGAGAAATAAAAATGTATGAAATTAAAGAATAAAATTGAGTAGATTTGAAAAAAATGATTCAACTTGGAAATGCATTTATTATATTTTTCACGAACAACACAAAAAAGGAGGAAGAGGGAGTGAGAAAGAAACAAAATTTGTAAATTAATAAAAAACTAAATAATTGATTACTTTTTATGGACGAATGAATGAATAATGTAGTTAGGAATGAAGTATATACGTGCATCCACCAAAGAAGGTTATCTACCAACATATAACAGAAACAAATATCATTGTCATTTTTGTATGGCCGAGGTATTTTGTTGTTCAAAGAACGCTTAGGGTGAAAATTGAGATTAAAAACGCTACTACATCTTTCGTAAACAATACATGTTCAGAACTGCAGTAAGTTTCTATAAAATTACCATAATTTACACATTTTACATTGTAATTTTTCAATGTTTTTCAATTTTTAAATAACTGCGATCTATTGATGTTGGTGAATGATATGAGATGATTGGATGAAAGTTTGTTTTATTGGGTGTTTTTGGATAATGGGAAGGAGTCGGTTGTGGCCTGTTATTAAAGAACCATCCCACAGTAATTGACCTGAACGACCAAGGGTCACTACGAAAAACTACTGTCAGGACCATGGTGGGAATAGAAACCCGGCTTCTCGAATTGGGTTTTAGTGTGCTAACCACTCGACCACTTATCTCAAGTTTAATTTTTCCTCAATTTTTTAAATTTACTCCTTGTTTTCGTGGTTACAAGTAAGTATATAATTATAGTCAGACTATATATATTCATCTATTTTAGCTTCAACTATTTATCTCGGTTCCATCGGCCATCAGTAAAAACAAGTAACAGAAAAACTGCATTAAAAAAAATATTTCATTAAAAAAAAATCATAAATTCACTCTAGCTTTTGTACGCACTGTACCTGCGCACACGCACATACAAAACGCATTCATGCGTAAACAAAACACCTATCACCTATTCCACCACCTGACACTTTTGACAGCACTTTTTTTTGTTCTCTTGACCGGAAATAGGAAATCCGACATAACAGCTGGACACGCACCAACTGACCTACATCAACACATCAGTCTGAACAACTTTACAACAAAAAAAATAGAACTATAAACCCATCAGTGTGACCAATCTGATAAGATAACATACAATTAGAATTGTAATGGTGAAATTATTATAAACAGTGATGTAGAAGCCCGGGTATTTTTTATATTATTTGCTAAAACTTGCAACATTTTTTTTTTTTTTTTTTTTTTTGTAATAGCTTTTATTATTATTCTTTTGTTACTTTGTTCTATATTCTATCGTGTGTTCAAAGCGTGTAATATGTACCATATAAGCACATACATACAGAATAGGCCATAATTGCACACACTACAATTTACATCGGTTTAAATGTGTAAATAATTTTAATTATAAATAGATGTGAATAATGTGTTGCGTGTTTTTACGGTATGATTTGAAGTATAATGATGTAAAAAAGACTTGACAACAAATCTGAGTAATACACGAGAAGAAAAATATATTTTGTCAACTGATCAATATAAAATAAAATGGAAAAACATGAGAATGCAACCATACTTAATAAATAGATGAAAAAAATTGTGAAAGACAATAGGCATATATATATATATATATATATATATATATATATATATATATATATATATATATATATATATATATATATATATATATATATATATATATATATATATATATATATATATATATATATATATATATATATGTATATATATATATACACACACATATTTGATGTTCGTGATATTTTTATTCAATGGAAATTCATCATTGTTTTGGTCTTACTGTTTTTATGAAATAAACATAAAAATATACATATACATATATAATAATACAATGATATGTACAAACAATTCGTCACAAATTATGTAGAATAAAGTTATTATATTATATTCCAATATTTCGAAAAAGTCTGAATGGAAAGTTACAACAAATTCGTACTATTACTACATTAACACTGTGTATAAAAATTAAAAACAATTGCAATATACATCGTTCATACTAAGAACAAATAATTCCCTATATAATTATTTTAATCGAACACAAAATTTTGCAATTCTTATGTGAAATCTTATTGATACGTTTTTGTATAATATTCATTCAAGGTTCTGAATATAATTATTACCAAAATCATTACAAATGTTAATAATTTATTTTTAGCTTTGTTGTTTATCAAGTGTATTTAAAGAGATTGTTATCGATTTAATATCGATTTGAGCTGATTATTTTAATTTGTCCGAGAGAAAGGTCGAGATGTGGACCAGTGGTTGTAAGCAGCACGTACGCCGGACTGTCATTCAGGAGACCGGGATTCGATACCCGCCTTGGTCGACTAACCTGATTAGACGAGCTTTAGCGAGGATTCAATTTGACATACTGAAAAAATTGGTGTTTGTTTTTATGTTTTTTTGTTGGTTCTCCACAGGTCAAACGACTACAGCCATCAACTTCAAACTTTTTTTCAATATGGTTCCTCATCTAACTTAGTTCTGTATAGTTTTGTGGCATTATCGGGTCGTAACTTTTTTTTATGAATTTAAGAAGTTTCAAAAATACCCATTAGAATAACACATCGGAAGAAAAAATATTTTCCAAAATAGGGCTCGTATTAACCCTGTCCTTTTAGTAACACGGTAGCACGTTTTTTCCGTGCCGGTGAGTTACGTGAGTCAGTCGTTAGCTTGTCGGAATATTTCTGTCTTGTTCTCTTGAATTACCGGTACGGAAACAACACGGAAACTTACGTCTTACAATACACGAAAGCATTGCTTCAGAAAAGAGAAGTGCCACTACAGTTAATTGGTGCACTTATCTCGCTCGCGCTCTTACCCACGTAGTCATCATGTCTACCTGACAATATCGCGTTGTCAATAAATAACAGATTAGCTAGTCATATATGCAAACATTCCTCTCTCTCTCTCGCTCTATCTCTTCATCTCTCTCTCTCTCTCTCTCTCTCTCTCTCTCTCTCTCACTGTCGCTCTATATATCCTCTCACTCTCTCCCTCTCTCTCTCTCTCACTCTCTCTCTCTCTCTCTCTCTCTACTTCACACTCTCTCGCACCATACCACTCCATCTCGCTTTCTCTCTCTCCATGCATCCTCTCACTCCATCTCTCTCTCTCCATCTCGCTCTCTCTATATCTCCCCCTCTCTCTCTCCCTCCATACTTCATACTCGATCTCACTCTCTCGCACCATACTGCTCTCTCACTCCATCTCTCCCTCTCTCTCTCTGTAAGAATATCTCTCTCTCTGTCTCTCTAGCTCCATCATTGTGTGACATAACACTGCTGCCCAAGGTTACTTGTTGCATCAAACACTCACACTGGCAGAGTCAACAATGGGTGCGTCCGAAATAACACCGTGCTTCACATACACAAACAAGGAAAACGATGTAATACCGCTCGTCTGAGGAACATATACCGGAATAAAGTCGACTCTGGCTGTGACATGGGCTTCGGGGTATACTTTGATTTGATTGGTTATTGTTTGATTAACGACCCCATCAACAGCTAGGTTAGACGGGGGTACGAATGAGCAGGTGATTATGAAGTGATATATATATGAAAGGACGTTTACAATAACCCATGCCTTACGCGGGACTCGAACCCCCAGGTTTATGAACCGAAACCTCAGCTGACTGAGCTACCGAGGGCGGCCGGGGTACTTTTCAATGTATGCTTGTAAAATGTAGTTAGGGTTCAGTCAAGGTTGGACAACCATACCCATGTCACACAACCAAGTCGACTTTATTCCGGTATATGCTCGTCAGGCGTCCCGTTTTTATGCACATTTGTCCCTCTTCACGACGGCCATGTTTAGCCACGGGTTATGGACAGGGTACAGTTTTTCAACGTCAGAGTTCTATAATATGTATGATACGTTTCTCTGATTTTATATGAATTCAATAACATTTCGAGTAAAAGTTATTCAATCCATGTTATTTTCCGTGTTATTTTGTTTATTGATGGAAACCAAGATGGATTGAGGGTTGCGTTGGCAACACGGCGAACCAACGCAACCCTCAATCCATCTTGATGGAAAAAATCGCCCATGTTGTTGATGGTTTCGACGTCTGGACCCCTATTCCTGAGATAAATGAGATGTGAGAAAAATCAGTGAGAAAACTATCTCATATAATAATGACATATTTCATCTCATATTTTATGTGAGATATTCGTTTTCTCACTCATTTTTATTTTTCTCACATCTCATTTATCTCAGGAATAGGGGTCCTGGTTAGAATGATCACGTATAAATAAGCCCCAATTTTCTACAGTCAATACCTGAAATTTATTTGAATAGAATATGGAAAAAAAAATAGAAAAGTTGTGGATTTCAAAATCATTGATCTCTCTATTGTTTGATTGAAACACAGAACGGATGTAATGAACTACAAACTACAACTGCGGTTTAAACACTAATCGAAACTTGGAAAGTGCATTTATAATTAAGTTCCACGTTAATTGATTTACATAATCAATTCATCAGTTATCTCTTACAACGAATCAACAATTCGTACCTTGAATTCTAAACCAAGGGTGATTATACCCAACTAATTATTAGATTAAATGTATATCTATTGTTGTAGAGAAGCAGTATTGACTTATTTATAAAGACGTTTTGCATTTTAAATCGTATTAATTTAATGTGTATAAACTATGCGATTTATAGTCACCCATTTCACTTTTCCTTCAACATATATATAGGCCTAAACAGTAATTTCACATAAACAAACAGCAATTTTTTTTATTATTGGCGCTAACCACGCACTGTACTGATGAGTACGATCTATTGGGGTCGGTGAATGATATGAGATAATGAGATGAAAGGTTATTTTACCAGGTGTTTTTGAATAGTGGGAAGGAGTCGGTCGTGGCCTATGCAGTATTGACCTGAAAGAGCGAAACAACGAAAACTCCTGTCAGGATTGTCGACCATTGCGGGAATCGAACCCCGGTATCATGAAAGACAGTTCACTGGGATAGCTAGCTACTCAACCTCAGTAACCAATTTATTCAGCTTTCAGTATTACTTAAACCTAAGATTTTAATTAGCTATCAAAACACGATAATATACAGAACGAGAATATATAGGCCTATTCATTATCATTTAGAAAACAAGGTTTCAGAACATTTTTGAACCGCTTTTTGGTTTTCGTGCTAGCCACTCGACCACTTGTCTCAGTACAACCAATTCAGAGTAAACGAAACTAAGCATTGTAATTAGCAACTAAGACAGAAAAAAAAAAAATATGTACCGCATAGAATACGACGTTCAGGAAGATTTTTAAACTGGAATTTTGCTCTTTATGCTAGCCACTCGACCGCTCGTAACCAATTCCTTCAATTTTCAGTATCAACTAAACTAAACATTGTAATTACCAACCAAAACAAAACAAAAACAGAATATATATTCATTACCATGTCCAACACAACATTCAAATGCATTTTTAAACCACTTTTTACTGGTTTTTAATAATGATTCTCCAAGTCAGTAGTGGGAGCTAATATGGCCGGTGGCAGTAGTTCACCTTGACTAGTAAATCACAGTGATGGGACGGTGCGGTGATATCCCAGGTAAGCGATTGGTCGCAGCGAGCAGACAGACTGGCACCTGACAACGGCGCGTTGCTTGGCAACAAGGAAAACAAGATACTTGCTAGTGTTGGCGGGGCAGTGAGTAGTTTTATGGCAGATAGACTGTTTCTGCAATATGGTTGAGAATGCGATGGTAGGATCGTTCGGACGGGGCACTATTAGGGCGATATATATATATATATATATATATATATATATATATAAAACTGAGATGAGTTGTCGCACACTAAATTAGCACACTGAACCGTCATTCAGGAGACCGGGGTTCGATTCCCGCTGTGGTCGACCATCCTGACGGGGTTTTCTCGTGGTTTCCCACCATCGTTCAGGTCAATACTAGGATGGTTCCTCAACAACAGGACACGACCGACTCCTTCCCACTATCCAAAAACAACTTATAGAATAACTCATATCTGTAAGGTACAACTCTCCCCTTCTACTATATCATTATTAATTTTTTCGAAAACCTTACCACATAAAGTTATACATGTCCTTATGCACAGGAATTTTGTGGGAGTCAGGTGGAGTCTCACTTACGTTCGTCCAATCAACGCAGTTACCATCTAGTTCCATAGGGATTTCAATTACCTGCAACAAAGAAAGGTTCGTGTTAGCATGAGAAACACATACACTGGAAACACAATGTATTGTATAATGGAGACTCGCGTGGAGACCTGATTCATTCATTCTGAACGAGGGTTTTACTACTCGTAGGTTTGGTGTATCCTTGATTTCAGATTTCAAGATTTCAGGGATTATAAGTGATTTCAAGTGATTTCTAGTAATTTCAAGGATTCCAAGTGATTTCAAGTGATTTCAGGGATTCCAAGTAATTTCAAGTAATTTCAAGGGCCTTCATGGGATTTCAAGAGATTTCAGGGATTTAAAGCGATTTCAGGGATTCCAAGTGATTTCAAGAGATTTCAGGGATTCCAATTGATTTCAATTGAAATCGAAAGATGAACAAAAGATAACATTACCCAAGAACCTTCATCCTTGAAGCGGTCGTGGCCTTTATTGTAGGAACCATCCTGGCATTAGCCTAGACTACAGAGGGAAACCACGAAAAACCTCTGTAAAGATGGTCGGCGGCGGGGATCGAACCGTGTTCGAAATCCCCCTCGTCACCCGGATCACATGAAGCGAGCGCGTTAACCACTGCGCTACATGTGCCGGCGACACGTGATTTACGAGCCATCTCGATGCATCTGTCTGCATCATGTACCACGTGACCGTAACAGTCATACTGTATGACCTAGATAGATAAGAGAGGACACAACGGTCCGCCGGCTTATCGCTGCTATTAGGAGTGATAACAACCACAGAGAGAGATAGAGAAGGAGAGGCAAGAGAGGAAGATGCGAGAGAGAGAGAGGGAAGAGATGGAGAGAGAGAGAGAGAGGGTAGAGAGAGGTAAGAGAAAAGGAGAGTGAGAGATGGTGGAGAAACAGAGAGAGGGTAGAGAAAGAAAGGAAGCGAGAGAGAGAGAGAGAGAGAGAGAGAGAGGGATGAGATGGAGGTAGAGAGAAAGAGGGATGAAATGGAGGAAGAGATAGAAGGGTATGAGATGGAGAAGAAGAGAGAGAGAGAGAGGGTAGAGAACGAGATGGGAGATGGGAGAGAGAGAGAGTGTAGAGAGAGAGAGAAAGAGGGATGAGATGGAGGAAGAGAGAGATAAGGGTATGAGATGGAGATGAAGAGACAGAGAGAGAGAGAGAGAGAGAGAGAGAGAGAGATAGGGTAGAGAAAGATATGGGAGATGGGAGAGAGAGAGAGAGAGAGTGTAGAGAAAGAAGGGTATAAGATGGAGATGAAGAGAGACAGAGAGAGGATAGAGAGAGAGAGAAGGGTATGAGACAGAGATGAGGATAGAGAGAGAGAGATGAGGATAGAGAGAGAGAGAGAGATAGAGAGTCCCGTGATTGATGGACTAATATGCACACAGACTCAGGGAATGTGGTGGAGGCGTGGATGCATATAATGTGTTAATGCGACGCAGCAAATAAGTGGCGTTAACCCTTGGGAAAACGCTCTATATGCACTCAATCTGTCCATAAATTATGTCACACAATTTTAGGGTATATCGAACCCCCCTCTCTCCCCCTTTGACGAGTTGTTTTGATGATAAAAAGTACATAGATGAGATTTGTTTTTAGATGAGTTCATCGAAGTGCATTTAGTAACGCCCCCCATGGCTCTTTCAGTCCAATCACTGCTTTAAAAACTGAAGTATAATAGAGTGTACGATTTTGTGAACACCTTTTCATCTGTTATTCGCTCTTTCGTACATCTCCAATTAGCGTAGCTGTCGGTGGGGTTAACAATAAGTAGGAAAACGCCATATATGCGTTGTTAGACGAGCGAATAGTAATAGTATGGGTAAAAATGGGTAAAAACTGCTTCGAGTGGGACAAATTTAGCACATTTTATGTTTTTTCTTCAAAATGGCTGACCCGATCAAGCTGAAAATTTCCAGAAATGTGTATCAAAATGTGATTCAACTTCACGCAAAATTTCATTTTTTTGGAAAATAAAAATAATTTCTTTTTTTTCCGCCGTGTTATTCTAATGGGTATTTTTGAAATTTTTAAATTTATAGAAATAAAAGTTACCACCCGATAATGCCACAAAACTATACAGATCTAAGTTAGATGAGGAACCATATTTTAAAAAAAGTTTGAAGTTAATAGCTGTAGCCGTTTGACCTGTGGAGAACCGACCAAAAAACATAAAAAAAACACATAAAAACGAACACTAATTTTTTTCAGTATGTCAAATTGAATCCTCGCTAAAGCTCGTCTGAAAAAGCTATAAATATACTTGAAGAACATCATAACCCTGAAACTAGATTTGACGATTGACGACACTATATTTATGTCCTCAATTTCAGAGAAAACTAGATATCATCATTTCAATTTCAGAAATTATAATTGATTTATAATTATAATTATAATTACTTTTCTCCAGGACTCGACCGCCTTTTTTCTGTTTCGTGACGTAGACATTACTCGATTCTGTTTATATTTCTATACAGAATCGGTAATGCCCACGTCATGACTCAGTGTCTCTGGAGGAGAACAAATCGATTACAATTTATGTAAACGAGAAGATGATATCTAGTATTCTCTGAAATTAGGGAAATTAATATCGTCATTATTTATTGAAATCTGCTTTCAGGATTTCAATTTTCTCTAAATGAAACACTATTAATAAAAAAAAGCATTCCATTAGAGCAGAAACTAGATAGTTTTCCTATCTATTGTAGTGCATGTTATATGGGTAATGGTGACACTGTGTAGAGAGCCATGGTGACGTAACAGCCTTGAGCCTAATCAAATATATCAATAGAATATTATGCCACTTGTCAGAGCACTCTGCATGAATATTAAACAGCGTTTTAAGGAATCTTGTCGAGTATAAGGTCTCTGGAAACAGATATGTGGAAGTGCATGTGACATCTGGGCTTCTCGTGAATACAAAGTATATAGAACTGCATGGAGAGATATAGTGTGTGGGAAAATGATTAGACGAGCTTTAGCGAGGATTCAATTTGACATCCTGAAAAAAATTTGCTTTTTTTTTTCTGTTTTTTTGTCGGTTCTGCAAAGGTCAAACGGCTACAGCTATTAACTTCAAACTTTTTTTCAAATATGGTTCCTCATCTAACTTAGATCTGTATAGTATTGTGGCATTATCGGGTGGTAACTTTTTTTTTGAATTTAAGAAATTTCAAAATACCCGCTAGAATAACAAAAATTTGCGTGAAGTTGGATTACATTTTGATACACATTTCTGGAAATTCTCAGCTTGATCGGGTCAGACATTTTGAATAAAAACATAAAATGTGCTAAATTGGTACCACTCGAAACAGTTTTTACCCATTTTTACCCATACTATTACTATTCGCTCGTCTAACAACGCATATATGACGTTTTCCTAGTGTAGAAGAACACCACCAACAGCTAGGTTATACGGGGGTACGAATGAGCGGGTGATGATGAAACGATGAAGTGATGATAGGTGAGAGGACGTTTACAAAAACCCATGCCTTATGTGGGACTCGAACCCACGCCCAACGGTGACTTCAGTTTCTACCACTAGCGATAGTTGACTTAGCCACCGGGGCGGCTAGAGAGATATGGTGGGTGGGAAAATGATGTAGAAGAACACCACAATCAGCTAGGTTATACGGGGGTTAGAAAGGAGCACGTGATGATGAAAATATGAAGTAACTAGGAAAACGCTATATATGCGTTGTTGGACGAGCGGATAGTAATAGTATGGGTAAAAATGGGTAAAAACTGCTTCGAGTGGTACAAATTTAGCACATTTTATGTTTTTTCTTCAAAATGGCTGACCCGATCAAGTTGAAAGTTTCCAGAAATGTGTATCAAAATGTAATTCAGCTTCACGCAAAATCTCATGTTTTTGGAAAATATTTTTATTTCCGCTGTGTTAATTGGGAATTTTTTGAATTTCTGAAATTCATGAAAAAATAGTTACCACCCGATAATGTTTGAAGATGATAGCTGCAGCCGTTTGACCTGTGGAGAACCGAGAAAAAAAAAAAAAAAAAAAAAAAATACATGAAAACGAACACCAATTTCTTTCAGTGTGCCAAATTGAATCCTCGCTAAAGCTCGTCTAATGATAAGGGAAAGGACGTTTACAAAAACTCATGCCTTATGTGAGATTCGAACTCACGCTCAACGGTGATTCTGTTTCTAAAGCGGTGACTGAACTACGGAGGGATGCTATTTATCTATTCAGGGCCCACATTACCAATAATTAAAATGTGTTAATTAAGCTAATTAATCAATTGCAGTACGCAAATAACATTGGTAACCAAGGGTAATAACAAGCTAATCCACTAATTATCGCTTAATCAACAAATTTATTATTCGTAAAACGGGCCATTATTTCAATAAAATGAATAAAATAGAATGAAAATTATAAAATGATATGAATTGAATACATATTGGAGTCACTTCAGTACACTTGCGGTCACATTAAATGGTATTTCCAGAAATTTGAATAAAAGTTGAGTGTACGGATATTTTACCACTGGTATTTTTATCGATCGTACGTCGAATGCGTCTTATATTAGTATATTTTCTTCAGGATGCAATTTAATGTGTCTTGATCGACTACTTCAAGTGACCTCAAGTGTACATTGCCCTCCTACTTGCAATAATAGGTCATGGTGTCTTTTTGCGACCTCCACTGTACTATAAGCCTACTCCTGCTGTTTTGTATATTCGTGCCTGGTACAGTACTGGCGAGATGAAAATTCGAAATACTGCTGTCCCTTACACTGTTACTCCTATCCTCCAACATTGACAACTGGAAGTTTCACTTTAGAGTTTTAAAAAGATTCGAGTGTACTTGAGGTGTTAATTGACCGGTTGACCTCTGACCTTTTATGTCGCGACTGTCACACCTTTCATGTCTCAACTCTGTCCACATGGCTCGAGGTGACACTAGTGGAATATGAAGTACTAACTCAATTGCGATATATTTTGAAACTAGGAGAACGCTATTTTTCCTCGCATTTAAGGATGAGCTCGTGAAAAACTCGACCAAAAATATGGAAAACGTTTCCACTGAATCTGTTCATCCGATTTTAATTTTCATTGAATATATTTAAATTTATATGATTTCGTATGAAATAATTTTCACTTCTTTGACATGTTATTCTTATGGGTATTTTCACCCAAAATGTCGCCGTCCCGCCATCCGACCTGCGACCACCATCACCCAAACGAAGAGGACCATCAAGTAAGACTGCCCGAATTCGTCCGGAAGGAAGAAGTATCAACGTATTTAGCTTCATCTTCAAAATTTTATATTTTTGTATGTTCAGCTATCAATTCTGAATTTAAATTTAATTGTTATTCTGTGTCTAACAAGGCAACCCAATGTACATGGGCAGAGATCCGAATACAGATTTTTATTTACAATTCTTTCTGTTGAATGGTTTTGGGAAAAGTTGGAGAAAAATAAGTGAAACAGTTGAATTGATGTTGGGGGAAGTTGGATAGAGTCGGGTATAAGTATGGCATTTTCTTTCTTGCTGTTTTGAAGATTTTTGTAATATTTTTGTCGATACATTGTTGAATTATGTTCATAATATATTGTAATAGCTATACGTCAGAAACACTGGAACGGTGGCCGAGTGGTTATAATATACACTGAACCGTTCAGGAGCCCGGGGTTCAATTCCCGCCATGGTCGACCATGCTGATAAGGGTTTTTTGTGGTATTTCCCTCTATCGTTCAGTTCAATACTGGGATGGTTCCCTAACAATAGGCCACGACCGACTCCTTCCCACTATCCCAAAACATTTTGACACACATTTCTTGAAATGTTCAGCTTGATCGCGTCAGTCATTTTGAATAAAAAACATACAATGTGCTAAATTGGTACCACTCGAAACAGTTTTTACTCATTTGTACCCATACTATCACTATCCGCTCGTCTAACAACGCATATATGGCGTTTTCCTAGTGATACACATTTCTGGAAATTTTCAGCTTGATCAGGTCAGCCATTTTGAATAAAAATCATAAAATGTGCTAAATTGGTACCACTCGAAACAGTTTTTACTCATTTTCACCCAAACTATTACTATCCGCTCGTCTAACAACGCATATATGGCTTCCTAGTAATAGGTAAAACATGATAATATAATACCAAACCCTATCAATCTAATTCCAAGCTATTGTCCCAGCAGTCTATTGTCCATCACGCATTAGGTATGTCGTCACAACACAATCCCCTAATACCAGTCTCGCCTCTCCACTCTCATGCTAATTACCACATCATTGTTATCAGCTGTAATCAACACATGTGCGCAACGAGGTCGCACGTGACTCTCTCTCTCTCTCGCTCTCTGCGCGGCTCCAGTGGTGTTTCCGTATTGACATATGCTAATCCGAGCCAGAGGCTAGGCTAGAGGCGTGCGGAGGACAAAGGTGACTAAAGGTGAGGTCATTTGTTGAGTCGATAATGTAATTAGTATTCTTGCTTAGTTTTTAGGTATATGAATAACTTCTAGAAATAAAAAAAAAAAAAATTGAGATTATGGAAAAAAAGTTGAGAAAAAGTGGAAAATGTGAAAAATAATTTCAATTATTTAAAATAATCCTTGTGAATTATAATAGGTCTAATCGTTATAATTATTAAAATAATTTAATGCACATATATATATATATATATATATATATATATATATATATATATATATATATATATATATATATATATATATATATATATATATATATATATATATATATATATATATATATATATATTGGGTTTAACGACGCACTGTTATGATAGCGCAGATCTAATGGCGTCGGATGGATGATTAATGTGATGATGGGATGATGAGATGAAGGTTCTTGGGTAATGAGAAGGATAGTGGGAAGGAAGCGGTCATGGTCGACTTATTGTAGGAACCATCCCGGCATTAGCCTAGACTACAGAGGGAAACCACGAAAAACCCCTGTAAAGATGGTCGGCGGCGGGGATCGAACTGGGTTCGGAATTCCCCTCGCCTCCCAGATCACATGACGCGAGCGCGTTAACCACTGTGCTGCATGTGCCGGTATTTAATGAATAGTTATTATAATTCATAGCATAATCATTATAACTTATACAAATGTCATAATGATTTTTGGAATAATATTTGTATAAACAGTTTGAAAAAAAACGAAAGCTGAATAATAAGAAGACAACTAATAAAAAGTGAAGACCAGGTTGTGGGAAAAAATATGATGAAAATACAAAGAGATTGACCGCATACCACGAAGAGAAAGAATCCAGAAGAAACAGAGAGAAATAGACGACAAATGCAAAGAGAATTTCATACCGTTCAAAAGTTATCACCAAAAACTGATATTCTGCTAAATCGACTCCCATGGACTCTTTTAGCAACTAGATAAATGTGCCGGTAAGGAGGTAATGCGTTCAAGTCATCTATCGCTAGGCAGAAACTGAAGTCACCGTTGGGCGTGGGTTCGAATCCCGCATATGGCATGTGTTTTGTATACCTCCTTTCACCTATCATCTCTTCATCGTTTCATTATCACCCACTCATTTGTACCCCCGTATAACATAACTGTTGGTGGGATAGATAAGCAGCATCAAAATAAATAAGGAACCATACTAGCAAAGAGGCACACCACGGACCCATGTAAATATGCTCGGCGGCGGGGATCGAACCAAGTCCGACATGCCCCTCAAGAAGCAAGCGCGTTACCAACCGAGATAAATGTGCCTTCTATTCTATTGTGCAAGCAGATTACATGTGAGTACACATGGCCATGTCCTTCGACGCTACTTATAAATACCTTACATATAATACACTCAACACTCAAGATAAGCTCATATTATAATTAGACGAGCTTCAGCGAGGATTCAATTTGACATACTGAAACAAATTGGTGTTCGTTTTTTTTTTTTTTTGTCGGGTCTCCACAAGTCAAACGGCTACAGCTATCAACTTCAAACATTTTTTCAATATGGTTCCTCATCCAACTTAGATCTGTACAGTTTTGTGGCATTATCGGGGGGTATTTTTTTTATGAATTTTAGAAATTTCAAAAATACCCATTAGTATAACACAGCGTAAAAATAAAGAAAATATTTTCATTTTCCAAAATGATGATATTTAGCGTGAAGTTGAATTACATTTTGTTACACATTTCTGGAAATTTTCAGCTTGATCGGGTCAGCCAATTTGAAGAGAAAACATAACATGTGTTAAATTGGTACCACTCGAAGCAGTTTTTACCCATTTTTACCCATACTATACTATCCGCTCGTCTAACAACGCATATATGGCGTTTTCCTAGTGTGTACTACAGTCGCCAACTCCCCTACCAACACTCGACAGCCAATTATGTGTTGTCGCCAAATATCTTTTCTTTTAATATATATTTTTTTATATTGGGTTTAACGACGCACTATTATGATAACTGAGATCTAATGGCGTCGGATGGATGATTAATGGGATGATGGGATGATGAGATGAAGGTTCTTGGGTAATGGGAAGGATACTGGTAAGGAAGCGGTCGCGGTCTATATTGTGAGAACCATTCCGGCATTAGCCTAGACTAGGAAAACGCCATATATGCGTTGTTAGACGAGCGAATAGTATAATAGTATGGGTAGAATTGGGTAAATACTACTTTGAGTGGTACCAATTGAGCACATTTTATGTTTTTTCTTCAAAATGGCTGACCCGATCAAGCTGAAAATTTCCAGAAATGTGTATCAAAATGTAATTCAACTCCACGGAAATTAAATTTTTCTGGATTTTCTTTCACGCTATGTTATTTTGATGGGTATTTTCGAAATTTGAAAATTCATATCAAAAGTTACCACCCGATAATGCCACAAAACTATACAGATCTAAGTTAGATGAGCAACCATATATTGAAAAAAAGTTTGAAGTTGATAGCTGTAGCCGTTTGACCTGTGGAGAACCGCAAAAAAAAAAAAAACGAACACCAATTTATTTCAGTATGTCAAATTGAATCCTCGCTAAAGCTGGTCCATTAAATAAATAACACACTACTGAGGGAAACCATGTACTGGAAGGCTTTTGCAAGTCTGAACATGACTTCTCTGAGGTGGCCTGGCCTACACGGTTCAAGGGTCTAATATAATAGGCATATATAACACAGTTACGCCATACCTAAATAACATCTGGTACACTGAGTCATTCCTAATGTGTTTAAAAATATCAAATTAAATGTGGTAGATAGAGCACAGTAAAAAACTGTTTTCCACATCTTTCTAATTGTAATATATGCGATCCGGGTTGAGAATCGCATGCAATGTGACTTATTCTCTCTCTCTATCTCTATCTCTCTTTCTCGGTCTCTCGGTCTCTCTCTTTCTCTCTCTCTCTCACACCCATTTTTATTTGGAGAGAAAAACACTTCTGTCACGTCTTCTCATGAACTTGTCAAGAAGTTTTAATGTGTTCAATTAATTGAAACATATTCATTCCCATGAAATGCATTACGCAATTTACGTATAGTACCACAAAATAGTAGATTATTTCAATAACTAAACTAGGATAACGCCATATATGCGTTAGACGAGCGAATAGTAATAGTATGGGTAAAAATGGGTAAAAACTGTTTCGAGTGGTACCAATTTAGCACATTTTATGTTTTTTTCTTCAAAATGGCTGACCCGATCAAGCTGAACATTTTTAAAAATGTGTATCAAAATGTAATTAAACTTCACGAAACATTTTTTTTTTTAGAAAATAAAAATATTTTCTTTTTTTTCCGCTATGTTATTCTAATGGGTATTTTTGAAATTTCTAAAATTCATAACAAATGAAAGTTAACCCCCGATAATGCCACAAAACTGTACAGATCTAAGTTAGATGAGGAACCATATTGAAAAAAAGTTTGAAGTTGATAGCTGTAGCCCTTTGACCTGAGGAGAACCGACAAAAAAACATAAAAAAAATGAAAAAAAAAAAAACATAAAAACGAACACCATTTTTTTTCAGTATGTCAAATTGAATCCTCGCTGAAGCTCGTCTAATAAACACAGAATTAAAATTTGCTGAAAATAGAAGTACCTTCTGAAGTACTGTCGGTGCATAATGAACATTCGCATTATATGAAGTGTTATCCATACCAGTGCGCTGTGTGATGAAAATCGATGGCAAAAATATCACCTGTCACCGTTTCATACAAGTGATCTTTACTTCTGGGGTACCACAAGGGAGTGTCATTGGACCCATTCTATTCAATATATTTATAAACGATCTTTCCACCTTTTTTATCATCAAATTTGACTAATTAGTATTTTCGACAAATATTGTCTGCGTAAGATGATGTATTAGTTAATTTTATTTCTCATACGGTGTTTTATTATCATTTATATATGTCTACACCCTCGAAGGATCCGGACACCTTGACGTGGTGTGAGGATGTGCGTGACCCTGTGATTCCCAGAGCTGTCGTCGGGAACAATTTATTTGCTCCCAAAAGGGTCACTTATGAGGTCAAGGTCTGGAGTGAAGGTCCAGATAAAGTTCGGATCGTCTCGGTCGAGTGAAAGCCTTTTGTTGACCGGAGTATACTGAACCTTGCATTTGTGTTTTCATTTTATATTGTTTTCTTTTCACTTTTCTATTCATCTATCGTCTTCTCTCATTTTATTATATTTTATATCATCTTATCTTACTTTTCTAGCTCTTTCAATCCCGCTCCCTCCATATGCTTGTAACACCCACAAACGTTGACGACTATGGCAAAGTCTATGGCACTGTGGCAAAGACAACTATAACAAAGATAACTATAACAAAGACAACCATGGCAAAGTACACATACATGAATATAGGCACAAAATGACCTCGCTGTCGACACGTCTTCAAACCCTAACACTAACTGTGACACCGGCACATGCAGCGCAGTGGTAACGAGCTCGCTTCATGTGATCCGGGAGGCGAGGGGAATTTCGAACCCAGTTCGATCCCCGCCGCCGACCATCTTTATAGGGGTTTTTCATGGTTTCCCTCTGTATAGTCTAGGCTAATGCCAGGATGGTTCCTACAATAAGTCGGCCACGACCGCTTACTTCCCACTATCCTTCTCATTACCCAAGAACCTTCATCACATCATCCCATCATCTCATTAATCATCCATCCGACGCCATTAGATCTGCGCTATCATAACAGTGCGTCGTTAAACCCAATATAAAAGAAATGATCTGTGTGACATCACCCTGGCGGGAACTTTTTGCCCTATAGAGACTGATGACGCCTTAAAGTGTAATGTTTGCCTAGACGAGTGCACGGTGCAAGCCTCATGCAACGATGATAAACCCCAACCCACGAAATGTCGCTCTATGTGTGATGAAGTGTCATGCAGTTGGCTTGTTAGTAGATTATTATAACTTATACCCTTGCTTCCAGTAAAGAAGGCTCAAACCACCCGCTCAATAGTGTTGTGGGATAGGGGGAACGATCGGCCGTAACCTTCATCTCTCGTGGATAAAAGTAAACATACGAGATGACGGCTCGAACCACCCGCTCAATAGTGTTGTGGGATAGGGGGAACGATCGCCCGTAACCTTCATCTCTCGTGGATACAAGTCACATAATATATGAAGGCTCGAACCACACGCTCAATAGTGTTACAGGATAGGGGGAACGATCGCTCGGAAGCTGCATATCTCGTGGATAAAAGTAAACATATGAGAGTGTTGACCTATTTTACTCCAGCTATTAATACTAACTGAACGAAGCTGAAATACCACGAGCAACGACAACCATGAGTACTGGGGTGTGAAAGTGAACGCGTGACTTTTACTTGGACTGGGAAGAAGTGCTCGTTGGGGGACTTACTGTTGAGAATAATAAGAATCCATTGCGAAAAACTATGAAAAAAATATATATCGATATTTGAAATATCGGTATATCGATAATATATGTATATATATATATATATATATATGTATATATATATATATATATGTATATATATATATATATATATATATATATATATATATATATATATATATATATATATACATGTATATATATATATATATATATATATATATATATATATATATATACAGTATATATATATATATATATATATATATATATATATATATATATATATATATATATATATATATATATATATGTGTGGTGTGGTATATAAATATGTATATATGCTATCGGCAACCCCAGGCTCTTTCCTGAGCCACCAGTTGTTTCAACGAAGAGCAAATTTCCGAAACGTGACATTTATCATATATATATATATATATATATATATATATATATATATATATATATATATTATATATATATATATATATACATATATATATGCATTAGCAGCATTACAATTGGTAACATGCATGCAATTCAAGTTGAGTTGTATTTTTTTTATATTCGCCTTAACGACGCACTGTACTGATGTCCAAGATGTATTGGCTTCGTTGAACTATTGGAGGAGCTTTAGCGAGGATTCAATTTGACATACTGATCGGGTCAGCCATTTTGAAGAAAAAAACATTAAATGTGCTAAATTGGTACCACTCGAAGCAGTTTTTACCCATTTTTACCCATACTATTACTATCCGCTCGTCTAACAACGCATACATGGCGTTGTAATAATTATTTAGGGGTTTGATATTAACAAGTAACAACACATACACAGTTAAAGTATACGTACTCAAGCGCTTTATTTATAATCAACCACTCGACAACACGAGGGAAACAGACTGCCTGTCCGTCCCCAAGACGGACAATGTCTTGCCCTACCCTAGCCAATACAATGGGGTGCACATTCCAAGATGCTATGGTATAAGTACAGTACCGTACATACATATTCGCTACACTATCCCCCCCCTGTACGGAGAATCGTCCCGATTCTTTATGCTATTCCAGCTTGGAGTCTGTCGGGGCAGTGTCTTACTCGCCCTGGATAACGTCGAGGTGTATCCCACTGCTAGGGTAGCTCCGTGATCGTGGTTGCTGCATCCTGCGCATCATTGGCCGCCGCTGGAAGCACAGCCCAATCTGGTCTCAGATTTACGTCAGCGACTTCATCTGCCGCGTGTGGTTCATCGATATCTGCCTGATCTTGTCCACCCAAATAATCCGTGTTTCATCCTCCTGGGCTGATGATCGTTTTTCGGTGTTGAGTGGTAATCCAGGGGCTGAGGATCCTCTACGGGCGGTGATCATCGACAATGTCATCTCTCGCCAATGGTTTCAGTCGTTAAAGTACGACGTCTACTGCTCTGCAGCTTTT
>OU015473.1:10934004-10976839 GCA_907164805.1 Brachyptera putata | reverse complement strand
AACTTGAGATTCATAATTTGGTGAATGATCCAAGGACTATCTAGATATAGATGTGAGAAAAATCAGTGAGAAAACTATCTCATATAATAATGACATATTTTATCTCATATTTTATGTGAGATACTCGTTTTCTCACGCACTTTTATTTAATAGAAATGAGTAAATAAAAATGAGTGAGAAAACGAGTATCTCACATAAAATATGAGATGAAATATGTCATTATTATATGAGATAGTTTTCTCACTGATTTTTCTCACATCTCATTCATCTCAGGAATAGGGGTCCAGAACAATTGATAATTTCTAACAAATTCTATAATATGAAAAACAGAAGAGTTTTGAAAAATCAACCGTCTAAAAAAGGGATGAATAGACGTAAATATTAAAAATAAAGTGGCGGTTAGACCAGAGGATAGTACGCTGAACCGTTATTCCGGAGACCGGGGTTCGATTGTGGCCATGGTCGACCATATTGACAGAAGTTTTTCGTGGTTTCGCTTTGTAGATTTGGTAGGCCACAACCAACTTCGTATTAGTATTCTTTCGTGGCTACGATACACTGTAATGATGTCCAAGATCTATTGGCGTCGGTGAATGATATACGAGATGATGAGATGAAATTGGTTATTTTATTATATATTTTTGGATAGTGGTAAGGAGTCGACCTGTTGTGACCTGTAGCTAAAGAATCATCCCAGAACGACAGGGGGAATCCAGGGAAAATTCTTGTCAGGTTAATCGAACATGGCGGGAATCGAACCCCGGTCTCCTGAATGACAATTCAGTGTGCTAGCCACTCGGCCACTGGTCTCAGTTTCGCGACTACAAGTAGGCCTATATCTATGATGTATATCAATCAGCCACTAACGAGAGGCTGAATGACGGTTCAGCGTGCTAACCACTCGTCTCAGTATCGCGACTACAAGTATATCTCTGACGTATAACTATCACTAACCGGGTGATTGACACTGAATCTGATCAGTGATCAAGTAAGCCTGATCACTCACTGCCATCATTTGACCGGCTGGACAGGAGGTTACTGGGCCGAAATCAGTGGAGACGCTCGATCGGTCGATAGAACGATGAACTTTTACCTTTTTAATGACCGGCGATGAGAGAAGAGGGACTGATATGTATTTTGGAATACACTGAATTGGTGAAATAAAATAGAGGGTGGTTAGATCGCCATTGTTGTGTCGCGTCATAACGATTATATACCTAGATTAGCTTTGATTTTGAGTCAAGATTTACACGTAATTCAATAATACAGGAATATATATTCATTAGGACTAACTTACTTGTATGAAAAGAAAAAAGGTTGACATACGTTTGAAAATTCTAACATACAATTCTGGGCTCGAGAGTAAATTATTATATATAAATTATGTTCCAAGTTTTGGACATCTTTGCCAGATGTTGAAACTATTCGCAAGTAGTGATAGGCAGTTTGAAAAATGAAAAAAAAATCACCGATGAAAGTGCCTGAACATACCGAACTGTCGAACAATTTTTTCTACAAAATGGAATTAAATTTCCATATATATATATATATATATAACTGCAATATCTAACTATAGTTTTTAGTTCGTTTGGGTGTGCGACTTGAAATCGAAATTACGCAATTGATCGAATCTCCCTGGTCAGTCACTCATCCAACAACAAACCCCTATACAGCGTTTGCGGAAAGGAATTCACATTCCCAAATAACCTAGCTGTCAGTGGGGTGCTTGAGCACACATGTGGATTATAGCCAAATTCACGACGGTGACGATTCTTGTTTATTCAACGCCCACACGAAAACTAGTCTATTTCTATTTGAGCGGACGAATAACCTTTTGACTTATGCGGGACTCAAACCCACGCCCAACTTGGAATCAGTTTCTAAAGCAGTGGCTAAGCTGACTGTGCCAGGAGGATTGCAAAATCACGATTATACTAAATTAAACCGTCAGAAAAGATTTACATCGCGGTCATATTTACATAAAGGTGTTCCATGGAGTTACTATATACTTAAGAAACGATTATCATGTCCAATTTGCTTTAAATTACCATAATTAAATCGTTTCTTTTTGCCACGACAATGAATTGTCAACATCATCCAAACCGCAAACTTTATAACAATGTCAAATAATATATGTAAATTGTTCTAGAACAATTCTGAACAAAAAAGTTTGTTATTTTATCTATTTCAAGCACGAGTTTAGTTTTTTTATATATACCATAGAGGTCAGATATGTTATTTGAAGGTGAGCAGAGATATACTTTGGTGTGCACTAGAGGTCAAAGGTTACGATCGATCGTCCCCCCTATATCACACCACTAGCGCGCGGGTGGTTCGTTCATTCATCTCTGGTAGCAGCCAGGAAGCGAAAGCGATTCGTGTTGTCAAGTCGTATTTATAGAGGACCGAAACTAACGTCCGTTTGTGATAAGGGATACGAGAGACGGGCGATTGAACCGGATGGATGGGAAGTAGGTTAAGAGTGTGATAGACTAGAAGTATAATATTTTTTAGTGGATGATCAACTTTTAAATGGGATGAGATATAGAAATTATAATTCGATATAAATATATTCAATTAACGATGTGCACTGCATTTAAAAATGCAATATCAATCATTTAAAAAAATGATTATTCAATTATATAGGCCTATTATATGATATATTATTTGATATGCTGAAAAATTTGATGCATTCTTTTATGTAAAAAAACAAATATCTCTGTAGCTCTAAACGATTTTTAAAATATACCTATTTATAAGGTTCAACAATTATGAATAATGACGAAGATTTTCAACAGTTATACACTAAAATAAAAATACAACTACTCTTAGTAACAAAGTTAGGTAAGTACATATCACTAGGGCAAAACATGTCGATTTGAGTTTGCGAGGCCCAAGTTATAAAATATAAATGATAATAATAATAAAAAAAATCTTCGTAACGACTCAATGTAGTGGTCTCAACCATAACCTAGTTCCAGCAGTTGAATCTAGGAGCAGTAAGCATACTAAATAACCACACCACAAAAAACCAAGTCTCCGAGTGACCGTTCCCTCTATCACACTGCATTACCGCTCGGGTGTTTCGCACCGTCATCTCGTGACCACAAGCACATAAAAGAGAAGACTGTTGTCTAATTAATATTCTAGCGATGTAAGCGCTGCGGGCAAGAAAGAAAGCTCGCCTAGAAGAAAACGTGTTGGCTATTTATTGGATTTGGTAACACTACATTTGATAGGTTAATACATATCTGTCACTTTCATAGGTCGGTTCTGGGTTCTTGCCCGATTGCAGGGTTTATATTTTACGAACTGTTACATTCACTTTATTGTTAGGAACTTTTATCAGACAAAATTACATTCAACGTATAAGACATGTACAAAATCAGAAGATATTATTTTTGAAATAATAACAAAAAATTCAAGAAAATTTGTTACATTTAATCGAGTGTAACTACTGGGCTTAGTTACATGCCAACTGATGAAAAATGGTCAATAGGCCCTACTACTATTTATATGACAAGTAAAACTTACAGCAAAAATGATGACAGACAAATTATTGGTGTACATATATATATATATATATATATATATATATATATATATATATATATATATATATATATATATATATATATATATATATATATACATATAATATACATATAAATAATATATATATATATATATATATATATATATATATATATATATAAATAAATATATATATATATATATATATATATATATATATATATATATATATATATATATATATATATATATAAATATATACACTCCCTCATATATCGATATTGGATCGTATCCAAGAAGTTTAAATATCTTGGTACTATTTTTATAGCCGTGGTATTTCCAAGCTATTATGAATTAGTGATTTTTCGTGGCGAAGTAAATTACGGAGATATCATGTAATCATTAGAGCTCTCACAGTTAATTAGCGTTTAGCGACCTTCTTTCGTGGATAAAAGTATAAACAATAAAAAAAATCAAACAAAAGAGGAAATAATAAAAGAAGAATAACAGAAAATTATTAACTCTCAAAATAATACATGAACTTTTTACATCATCATCAATACGACTCCACTAAAACCGTATTCAAAACGTTTTAGCAAGTTACCCTATTCGTCCCCTCCGCTCTGCCACCCTTGTTGACTGTTCGACCGACCCACCCGCCCCATCCCCCAACAATAGCGATCGGACGTCTCTACCCTCACACACCTGCAAGCGTGCATTCCATAGCTGTGACGTCATAACAAGTCACGTGATACTTCTACACTTGTACCAACTGGTTATGAAGGTCCCGAGCGACCGTCTCCCTATCCGTTAACATAGCGCACGGGTGGTGCAAACCTTCATCTCCATCGTGTGTAAATTGTAACGTGGAGAGATGAAGGTTCCGAGCGACCGTCTCCCCTATCCCACACTATAAAGACGCACGGGTGGTTCAAACCTTCATCTCTGGTTGATATATAATCCCCTAAAACCTGTTCACCCGAACGAGCCCGCGGGGTTGACAAACTACCGTGCACGATTTATAGGACATGGTAACAGAATCCCCCCCCACCCCCACACCCACTTGCTGTTGCATCTTTGAGTAAAGAACATTTCATAAAATTGTATCATTATCAATTGGCCATTTATTTAATAAATGTGATCAGTTACAGACTGAATAATAATAATAATTAAAAAATGAAATCGAATTACGTTACATATTATCAAAAACATGGACTAATTTCTGTCTAAGAAGAAATAAAAAGAAGAATAAGGAAGATCGAATGTTAGGCCTACAATTGGTTTGAAACTTTTTCAACCTAAAATAAATTAAAATGCCGCCCTCGTTAGCCCAAGTCAGCTGAGGCACGCTTCAGAGAGTGAACTGACCTTTGGGCGGGGGTTCGAGTCCCGCACAAGGCATGGGTTTTGTGAAGGTCCTTTCACCTATCATCACTTCATCGTGGCATTATCACCCGCTCATTCGTACCCCCGTATAACCTAGCTGTTGGTGGGGTCGTTAAGGACCATTAAAGAAATATGACCAAGCCCAACCCCTTGTTTTTAATCAATATCACGCCACATCAATTTTGTTCCCCCTAGAATGGCTATCTGAATGTAACCCGCCTATTCCACCCTTATTAGGCCTCCCATTCTACCAGTACAGGTTCCACAAGAATAACACGTTTCTCTAGGGCAGAAATACTGGTGTATTCACATTGAGGGTAGGCCTTATGGCACAGCATCATTCAGTGTAGGGTAGGTTAGTTTCAATTATAATGTCTTTCCACATGATTCCTTTAAATCTATTTATATATTCGTACATTATAATTGAATAAGTTTCTTTGTGGTGGTGAAGTTACCTGAATCGCCCTTGTGGTGCCCCTTAGCCAATTAAATGGGGACCAGTCTGGCTGCGACTATAAATGCTGCGAATTCTTAAAGGATACCACAATCCTGAAACTGGTTTCCAATGAAATACGACGACAATTAGTCCTCCAATTTTCAGAGAAAACTAGAAATGATCTTTCCAAATTCAAAACTATATTTCTTTCCTCCAGACACCATGAGTAGGTCCAGGCATTACCAATTCTGTAACGAAACATTAACAGAATCGAGTGATGTACACGTACTCGGAGAAAAGGCCGGGTCCAAAATGTCTGAAATTGAGGTTTATTTTCTCTAAATTACGGAAATAAATATCGTAACTATTCGTTAAAATCTAGTTTCAGGGTTGTGTTGTACTTTAAAAGTCACAAGTTTTATTTATATATATTATTTTATTTTCAAATAACGATTAATTTATTTAAAATCATACATTTGAATGTATTCATTGTATGACGAATGCGTGAACTAGAGCATATTCGCTTTGTCTCATCGTCATTGTTGCTCGCAGTGATTTCCGCACGCGTGTCGCAAGTCGACATGTAAAATAACTTGCGAGTATGATATGTCGAAGACCTTGTGAGTAATTACCATGTCAAAGAACGTGTGAGTTTGACATGTCAAAGAACGTGTGAGTTTGACATGTCAAAGAACTTGTGAGTAATTACCATGTCAAAGAACGTGTGAGTTTGACATGTCAAAGAACTTGTGAGCATGACATGTCAAAGAACTTGCGAGTTTGCCATGTCAGAGAACTTGTAAGTATGACATGTCAAAGAACTTGAGAGTACTAAATGTCAAAGAACTTGTGAGTTTACCATGTCAAATAACTTACGAGTTTGCCATGTCAAAGAATTGTGAAATGCCATGTCTGATAACTTACGAGTTTGCCATGTCAAAGAGCTTGTAAGTTTACCATGTCAAAGAACTTGAGAGTTTGACATGTCAAATAACTTGCCAGCATGACATGTCACAGAACTTGTGAGTAATTACCATGTCAAAGAACTTGTGAGTATGACATGTCAAAGAACTTGTAAGTTTACCATGTCAAATAACTTGTGAGTTTGTCATGTCAAATAACTTGCGAGCATGACGTGAAAGAACTTGCGAGCATGACGTGAAAGAACTCGTGAGCAGGGAATGTAGATAACCAGTGTTGGTTTCCTGTCGCTGCAAGATTCGAGAACAGCAAGACTAGACTTGTCCCAGTCATAAAACCTAACCAGTATCGCTGGTCCGTCATCACTATTTCAGGCAATGAGAAGGAGTCGATGAGACGACAGACTACTAGGGTCGTCGTCATGCATCGGACAATCGGTCTACATCGCTACACGCCTGACGAGCGTATACCGGAATAAAGTCGATTCGGTTGTGTGACATGGGTTTGGGTGTCCAACCTTACCTGAACCCTAACCACATTTTACAAACCACACATTGAAAAGTACCCACAAGTCCATGTCACATGACTGAAGTAGACTTTATTCTGGTATACGCTCCTCAGCATCTCCGGTCTATGTCACAATTTGCGGACATTGTTGTTGCGCGCAGGCTAAACTAATCTTAATGACCCGATCGCACTAATTCAATGAACCCAAACTAATTAACCGAGGGGTTAACAACTCCTGAAATCAGGTGTACACTTGCCATGAAATCCCTGAAATTACTTGAAATCCCTGAAATCAGGTGTACACTTGCCATGAAATCCCTGAAATCACTTGAAATCCCTGAAATCAGGTGTACACCAAATTTTCGAGTTGTAAACCCCTCGTAATTAACCTAACAAAATCCTGAACTAATTTAATCTTCATAGTATTCTAAAACTAATCTGAAAGGTATTTCAGGTCCGACGAATAGGCATTTCGAATCTAGTCTACTTGGCATTAGGCCTATGCCATATAGAATAGATCAAAGAATAAATTTCAAATTCTTTGAACCTTGTTTTTTTTTAAATGTTGCTTAACGACCCCACCAACAGCTAGGTTATACGGAGGTACGAATGAACGGGTGATAATGAAACGATGAAGTGATGATAGGTGAAAGGACGTTTACAAAAACCCATGCCATATGCGGGACTCGAACCCACGCCCAACGGTGACTTCAGTTACTACCGCTAGCGATAGTTGACTTAGCCACTGGGGCGGCCGATCTACGGTTATACCATTGACTAAAGATCTACTCTACTTCACTCGATATATATATATATATATATATATATATATATATATATATATATATATATATATATATATATTATATATATATATATATATATATATATATGTATATATATATATATATATATATATATATATATATATATATATATATATATATATATATATACCAGTCGAGGGGTTTACAACTCGAAAATTTGGTGTACTCCTGATTTCAGGGATTTCAAGATTTCAGGTGATTTCAAGTGATTCCAGGGATTTCAAGTGATTTCAGGGCAAGTGTACACCTGATTTCAGGAGTTGTTAACCCCTCGATACCAGTAGCCGTATATATGTGCATAATAATTCAATAAATAGTACAGTTATACTATTCCTTATTAGACCACCTCATCTTGATCTATGAAGTGTTTTCCGTTAGTATCGACAACCGACAACAGCCGGTCAACGTCCGAGACTCTTGACCGTCCTGCAAGTTATTCAACCCTGGTTGCTGCATCTTTGCTTACGTAACACCTATGAGGAACCGCCGACCGTCCTTAGAGGCGTGCATAATGCAAAACTAACTGGTTATAAACGAACAAAAAACAGCACCGAGCAGGGGACTCGGATTAAATTGCATATTAGTCAATTTGAATGAAAATCTTGAAGAACACGATTTATTAATTGCCCGGTTATTGCTGACTTGTTGTTTAGGTAAAGATTCTTGGCCATTTTGTCTTATGTGACGTCACTCACTGCTGCACCCCGAATTGATATTAACCAATCACAATCATTGTCTGTACTATAGTTGGCTGTATTGCCATGGTATCGATTATTAAAGGATATCATAACCCTGAAACTGGGTTTCAAAGAATAATGAAGATATCCATTTCATTAATTTTAGAGAAAACTAGGAATCATATTCTCAATTTTAGACATATTAATCAATTTATTTGTCCTCCAGCACCCGGTTATCATTCTGAATCGTGACGTAGACATTCTGTTTATTTTTCTATACAGAATCGGTGATCTCTGAAGGACAAAAAAATAATTCTAATTTATGAAATTGATATGATGTCCATTTTTTTCTACATCGTGAAAGTAAATATCGTTATCATTCATTCAAAATCTAGTTTCAGGTTTGTGATGCCCTTTAAACTCAAGTGCAATAACAGTTTCACATATAAAATCACAATCTTCTCCAAAACACATAAAATAAAGAAAGTCGAGACTAATGGCAGGACGTATGCAGCCTACAGAAGATATTCAGGCATTTCAAACATCGTAAAAAAACACATTTGTTTGAAAGTTCCCGAGTTTGATGAGAAGACCCACATTGCATCAGACCGGCCCTCTTGCATTGCACAGCGGTGGGGGGGGGGGGGGGGGGGGCGACCTACAAAGTCTTGAAACCAGCCCCGAATAATAAACTCAAGAGTTGAAAGCCCCGGAGTTCCGCTTCGCCCTGCCAATAATAATACAGGCGCCGAATCTACATCACAATGACAGTCTTTAGCTAGTTTCTATGTTAAGTGTCCCTAAAGTACTGTTGAGTGAATAGACAACAGAAGTAGGCCTATGGTACACAAGCCTTTTAAATGCAAGATATCATTACATTTATGACATGTACATTTTGACGTTCTGAAATCTCCGAAACTAATCAAGGTATCGGTAGCCAAAACAGACGTCGGTATACATATTGTACAATTTTAAGGACGACAAGCCTTTTAACTGCAGGATATCATCGAGGGGTAAACAACTCCTGAAATCCTATGTACACATTACCATCAAATCCCGTTGAAATCCCTAAAATCACTTGAAATTCCCGGAAATGTCTTGAAATCTCTGAAATCACCTGAAATCTGGTGTACACCAAATTTTAGAGTTGTAAACCCCTCGAAAATGTCTATAAATTGGCTTGATTACGGATTAATAATAAAGTGAGCGATTAAAACTGCAAATTTTTAAATTGTGGAAAGTAGGCCTCAGTAAATCCATCTCATCAACATACAGCAAGAGTTGCATAGATATTGCTCCAGTAGTTGCCAAAGAGAAAAATATTTACAAAAACTTGAAAATGAAGAAGCCAAGATAATTACATGGGTTTGAATTTAGTTCGTTGCCGAATTCAATTCTGTTTCAACTTCTTCCACTTTCAATTCCTATATACTGGCACTATTTTGTCAATTATGAACAAAATATTTTAATGTCTATTTAAATTTAAAATGTTGTCTTACAAAACGTATGACTACGAAAACAATAGCTATCATTTTAAATAATCATTCTAAAATATGAATGAGCCTCCTAGGGCATTATTGCACCAAGTTTTCGAACCCCATCAACCTTGAAATAAAAATGTCGGCGCCGTCATGCATATCAAGTTCACTGCATATAACTATGATGGACACTGTATACTATCGGTCAAACAGACTACGATAATAACTATAATAATGAGCTGGGAATATAATTACCATTAATACATGATAATTATATGCGTAATGGCTTTTACTTTCTGCCCCAGTAATCAGATGAGTCCGGCACTGAATTATAATAATATATAGGTCACATTTTATTCAATCATTTTAGTTTTCAACCAACAAATATAGAATAGGCCTAAGAAGATTTGCTTTGGAGACCGTACCGTACGTTGTATTATAATAAAACTGTTATAAAAATAAAGATGTCAATAATAAAAAAGTTTTAAACAATCATATAGTCATATGCTTGAAACATCCACAAACGTTGACAACTATGGCAAATTACACGGACATGAACATAGGCGCTAAATGACCTCGCTGTCCAACTATAAATATAGAAATGGGGTGGTAAGATCGCTCTTGTGGTGCCCCGTCCAAACAATTCTACTTTCATCCACTGATCTTGTATCAAGTTTTGATGTTATAAACAAAATAAATGATAGTAAAAATGCAATAAGTATAACTCAGGGACGGCATTCGATAGCCCTCCCAAACAGGGGCGTCGGAACACTATGAAATTTTTTTTGGGGGGGGAAGGCAAGCTGGCAAAAGTGATAAAAAATACAGCCAATTTTAACAAAGTGGGTTTCAACAGGAAACGAGACAAATTGAGTCTTGCAAGACTTTATCTTGCCCCCCCTTGGCTAAAAGTTGAGGCAGGGGGCAATGCCCCCCTGCCCCCACCGGTTCCGACGCCAGTGCTCTCAAACGATTTCAAAGTAAAATCCTTTCATCCTAAGAAATAATAAATATCCGAACTGTTCGACTGCGATTTTTTCGTCGAGTTCAACTCGACATGTAGGAATTAAATCCAAGTCAATGAGTTCGATATCCATTATATATATATACAAGGGATCAAGGTGAACAGACATCAGATGACAGAACTAGGCTAAAGTCGTTTCATTGATCAGTTCAATTATTTTAATGTCATGCAAGTTTAATTATCGAATAATTCAAAATTCAAATCTAAAACTAGTCATAGGCCTAGTAGACATGTCAATTGGAATTCTTAATTGGATAAAAACTTATTATATAATCGACTTGAATAAATGTCACACCTTTATGAAGTTGTTTTAAAATGTCAGTTAATAAGGAAGAGAATTCATGTCGAAATTGCCAGTAGGTTTGTAAAATTCGTGAACGTTCAAAAACGCAATCTTTTAACTCGTAAAAAAAAGTCCAATATAAAAAAAACTGAATAAATTTAGTACCAAAGAGTATGAGGACAAAAATAATGAAAGGGAAATGAACTTTGTTAGAGAGCGATGACTACTTTATCGATCCGAAATTCGCTTTTCCTCTTTGTCCGCTAGTACTCCAACCCTCCGCTACCGACAACGCTACCCGAGGGGATGAATGAACAGAGAGAGATAGAGATAGATAGATATAAACTTCTACACAATCTAATAAAGCAGATATAAAAAAGAACATAATGAAACTTGCTATCAAAGAATATAGGTTAATATCGTCGTATAGGCTATACATTTCTAGTCCGGATGAAACCATAAAAAAAGTACTTTAAAAACTCTAAGATAAGTGTGTCAATTTACAAACTTGAAATAAAGATGATGTAACCAGAGAGAATACTCTGTCTAAAAGGTAGAAGAAGAATATCTCGTTTTCTCCATCTCACTATAGGATGCACTATTCATATATAAATATACCGTAATGAAATTCTAATCGATATATAAAAGCCTAATCGATAGTTACAAATGTTATAATATCGATTAAGGTCAAGAGGCCATTAGAGACTAGGATCACATTTAGATATTAAATGATAGTGACAGATACGATCGTCACGGAAAAAGAACATCTGCGCAAGATCTAGAATTTTCTTATGACATTTCTATTTCTGTAAATATTTTTAGTGATGCTAACGTAGCATCAGATACGCGTCACTGTTCTAGGGTTATGTTATGAAAACTTTACACTGTTGCTATAAGTCAGCTAAAAGGTGCTACCGTGAATGAATAAATAAATATGCAAGTATTAAATCGGTAGAAATAAATGTGCCCAGGGCACATTCCGGGTAGAATCTTTGGCATGATTTTACCAGTGAAACAAAACAGTAAATAAAAGTTAGCCCTGAATTTGTAGTTTGAACAACTATTTTAGATATTTCAATAACAACCAATTCCTGCACAAATGAACTCGTAAAAATGGGGGGTCATTACGTCAACGAAACGTAAAACGTCCGATATTTTCTAAAAACGTTTCGATTACGATCAAAAACACTAAAAAACATCACAAACGCCCTAAAATAATGATCATAATGAAAAAGCCCCGATTTCGTTATTTTAACCATCAGATAATTCACAAACAAAAAACAAATTAATGCACAAATGGGGGATCATTACGTCGACAAAACGCAAACTTCGATATCTTCTAAAAACGTAGCGATTACGATCACACAAAAACACATCACAAACTCCCCATAATAATAACAATTAAAAAAAACTCAAAATTTTCACTTACACCGTGTCCAATTTGCCCCATTTCCTCGGGAATAGCGGCCACTGAAGCCCCCTCTCCCTCCCACGTATTGCAATTAGCTACCGGAATCTTGACGCTTTTCAATTCACTTCCACCACAAACAATCACCAAAAACTAACGTTCTAAACACACAACTGGCCGCTATGAAATTAACTTCACTGCAACTCTTTCTCATTACAGAATCGCAATCACTATTTTAAAACATAACACTGAATCACTGTATATGAGCCGGTAATAATATTACTAGACAATGGCACAGAGACGGAGCAACGAAAACACGACCAGTTCTCTCCAATATCTGACCCCGACTAAACAAAGAAGTTGGCGTTCAGCGATCATCTGTTTTATGGAGGGGAGTTAGGAAGTGAGAATGAAAGTGGTGGGAGTAAAAGAGGGGAGAAACGTTTGTGATTGGTCGGTGTGAGGCAAGCTTTGAAGCTGGTTGCATCAGGATGTTCGAATATTTTTCGATGGGTTTTTGAAACTTAGCAACAATTATTTGATGTGGATTTATTATTTAATTGAGAAGGCCGTGGTATTCTCACTTATTTGAAAATGGAACGAATTATTACTGATATAATATCGATTTATAATGACATACAGTTGCACGGTTTTTCCGTGCCGGTAAGTCACGTGATCAGTTAGAAACTTTCCGTATAGATTTCATGTGTGTCACGGAAACGGAAAAAAACGTTCAACTTTGTTACTATGAATCAGACTTTACGCAATAAAAAAATAAAATAATATTGTTATGGGTTTATAAATATATTTTGATTGGTTTAGCAAGTGCTCTTACGTCAGTAGATTACATATATAGGCCTACATTTCTGCATTTGAATACGTAACAATGTTCTTTCAAGTCCAAACATTATTGACAACTTACTTTGAGCTGGAAAATGAATCAAATAAGCTACCCACCGTAGCTCAGTCAGCAAAGGCACCGAGGCCACCGTTGGGCGTGGGTTCGAGTCACGCAAAGACATGGGTTTGGGTGAATGTTTTTTTCACTCATAGTCATCACTTCATAGATCTATTCGATCACCTGCTCATTCGTACCCCAAATAATACAGCTAGTGGTGGGGTCGTTTGAACACAATAACCACCGCGTGAATATAATCAGCAGTCAATTATTTTGAAATTATATATATATATATATATATATGCCCTCCACCTACACAACATACGTATATATATATATATGTGTGTGTGTGTGTTTGTCACGATTTTCCCTTTATTGAACGTATTCAAATTAATTTCTTTCATAGTATTTTTATTCTAAAGCGAATGAAAAGTTGTATAGATCAATGGAGCCCCTTTCAATGAGTGCATGATGTAAAGTGACGAGAAGTTCGTACAAAGGGGGCGGGGTTAATAGATGATTTAAGAGGTCAATCCGGTATTTCTTATACAGTTGTATAGAGTGATGATGCAAGATCAAGTCGAAGATGCAGCAGCATTTCTTTTACTGGGAATCTTCCGTTCCAACTTTCTGATCTAGATTTAGACAAACTCTCCCTGCGAGCTGACAGAAAGATGTTTAGAGAGAGAGAGAAAGGGGGGGGGGGGGGGGGGGGGGGGTTGAGAGAGAGAGAGAGAGAGAGCGGTGGGGGAGGGGGTGAGAGAACGAGAAAGAGAGAGAAGAGGGTCAGAGAGAGAAAGAGAGACACAGAGAGAGAGAGAGAGAGAGAGAGAGAGAGAGAGAGAGAGAGAGAGAGAGAGAGAGAGAGAGAGAGAGAGAGAGAGAGAAACCAGGAAAGAGAAAGAGAGACACACACATAGAGAGAGAGTGAGAGAGAGAAAATAGAGGGAGAGAGAGAGAGAGAGAGAGAGAGAGAGAGAGAGTGAGAGAGAGAGAGTGTGTGAGAGAGAGAGAGAGAGAGAGAGAGAACGAGTGAGAGATAGACAGAGAGAGAGAGAAAAGAGAGAGAGAGAGAGAGGGAAAAGAGGAAAGATATATGTGTCCGGAAAAATAGTTGAATCCAATTAGTGGCCAAGTCCAAGGTAATAATATAAACGAAACTTTTCCACTTCTGTCTTGTAATCAATGTTTGTCAGTTGAAGTTTGTTCTGTCTGGGATTAGAGAACGAATAATTCCGATAAAAGTGTATTTATTTTATAATAAGTGCATATCATACATAGGCTCGGCTATTAGACATATTTGTACATCTGGCGGGTCAGGGTCGAGCAGTAGGACTGCTTGAATACACACGTACATAACTGTCATGAGGCCTGGAATTCGATCAAGCGACTGGAATTTGAGTAAAACCAAAATGAGTTTATAATATAATGATATTAATAATAATAAATATCGATCTCCCGGTTCTTTAAAGGAAATTGTAAGAATAATGACGATATTTATTTTCCCAATTTTAATATGAAGTAGAAATCATCATATTTTATTTGAAATTTTTTATTTTTTTTGTCCCCCAGAGATAATGAGTCATGACGTAGGCATCGATTCTGTATAAAAACATAAACAGAATCGAGTAATAATAGCCCATATAGGCCGACTCAGAAAAAGGGTCGCGGTTACTGGAGGACAAAATTTCAATTTACATATTCGAAATTGAGACGGTGATTTCTAGGTAGCCTTCTCTTAAATTAGGGAAGTAAATATGGCCATTATTCGTTGAAATTTGTTTGTTTGTTTGTTTTCATGTTTTTTTGTCGGTTCTCCACAGGTCAAACGGCTACATCTATCAACCTCAAACTGTTTTTCATCATGGTTCCTCACCTAACTTAGATCTGTATAGTTTTGTGGCATTATCGGGGAGCAACTTTTTTTTATGAATTTAAGAAATTTCAAAAATTCCCATTAGAATAACATTGCGGAAAAAAAAGAAAATATTTTCATTTTCCAATTTTTTTTTAGCTTGATCGGGTCAGCCATTTTGAAGAAAAAACATAAAATGTGCTAAATTGGTACCACTCGAAGCAGTTTTTACCCATTTTTACCAATACTATTACTATCCGCTCGTCTTACAACGCATATATGGCGTTTTCCTAGTAACAACGAACACCACATCGTTTTCCTGATGACTGCTAATTGTGCTATTTCCATACATGTCAACAATATATTGTTTTTCAGTCCAGGATAACACACACTGTAAGTAGAATAATCAACTAATCATAAAATCCTAAGTACCCCAAGCACATGTATTATTATCTGTATTTGACTCGATTATGGTAAATAATGATTTACATCCTCACAGATAACACTGCATTAAAATATTTATTGTATTGTTGTCATGTTAAGGACATTCCAAGGTCAAACGTCACGTGATAACAGAAATCAGCTGATATTTTAACTACCAACTAAAAGTAAATTATACCATTTATGTAAAAATAGTTATTTTCAGGTTCATGGTATTGCAAGTAAAATATTTAGATTAGGTAGAGATTTTATAGATTTGATGAACTGCCTGAAACAAATGCTCAATGGATATCCGGGAAAAATGGAATATTGTTCATTTTAGCGCATACAGACGGACAGCCTTGTGTCAAAGTTCATTGTTTCCATGGGCGTCGGCAGCGGGGAGCAAGGGGGTACATTTGCCCTCCCTTGGATCAGGTAGATTTTTTTTTAAACAATGATGTTTTTCGAAACTCTGTAAGTACCGACTGTACCGGTGACATATTTCAACATGTCTTGTTACGCGGGTGGTCATGAGTCTGATGTGACTGGGGTGGGTAGGCAAGGCTATGCCTTCGCCGACTGACGAATGTGATTTATTGGGCTATTCTTATTTCCTGGAAATTCTGATATTGGGTATCATACAGACCAATCAGATTCTAATAACTCATTTTGGCTATTTTGTATGATGAAATATTCAAAAAGATGAATAGGATCAACTACTCGCATAGTATTCAATTAATTCAGCATTTATCTGTCTTCTTCTCTATAAAAATCAATAGCTAATTAAATAGTCACAAAACCTGACAATACACCATAAACGATGGAATTTCAGAAAATCCCTTTGGGAAGCCCTCTCCCCCACTGCCATTGGGACTTGTGCATTTGAGAATTTGGGATATTTTGCCCCCCCCCCCCTTTAAATTTCTTCCTGCTGACGCCCATGATTGTTTTTCATTCAAAATAATTAAAATGGGGTGATAAAATCGTCCTTCTGGTCTCCGTCCAAACGATCCTACTTTCATCCATAGCCTTCATTGGGGAACAATCATTTTGTATCAAGTCTCAATGTTGATAAAAAAAATATATCATAATTTTTAATCATAAATGAATAATTATTATTTCATAAATGTATATGTGGCCAATACGTGCATGGTTCAGAAACGTGCATATAATGCAAATTGACAGATTAACGACAATGCATTTGTTTATCGTAGAATTACAATTGCATTAAGCTTAATGAATACCATAAGACAATAGTCATTTTTATATTTCTTGACACTAATCAATAAATCATTGATAAAAAATGCACGTCTGTAAAACAATATTCATATCGGGTATGAAACCTTTTTTTATTATTCAAAACAATTAGTAATTATTATGTATTGCACAACTAACTGACGCAACTGCACGCACTGTAGCCCGTGCATATAGCTAGGAAAACGCCATATATGCGTTCTAGACGAGCGAATAGTAATAGTATGAATGAGTAAAAATGGGTAAAAACTGCTTTGAGTGGTACCAATTTAGTACATTTTATGTTTTTTCTTCAAAATGGCTGACCCGATCAAGCTGTTAATTTTTAGAAATGTGTACCAAAAAGTAATGCAACTTCACGCGAAATTTCATTTTTTTGGAAAATATTTTTTTTTTCGCCATGTTATTCTAATGGGAATTTTTGAAATTTCTTAAATTTATAAAAAAAAAAGTTACTCCCCGATAATGCCACAAAACTATACAGATCTAAGTTAGATGAGGAACCATATTGAAAGAAAGTTTGAGGTTGATAGATGTAGCCGTTTGACCTGTGGAGAACCGACAACAAAACATATGAAAGAAAAAAAAAAAAAAAAAAAACATAAAAACGAACACCAATTTTTTTCAGTATGTCGAATTGAATCCTCGCTAAAGCTCGTCTAATAAGATATAGCTGACTCGGCAAACGTTATTCAGCCATCGAAGTGATTTGTAGTGAATGTTGGTTGTTAATGTGAAAATAAGGTGATGGCGGATTAGGCGCTATCTAGCGTGTACCCCCGCAAATGTGTTGCCGAGTGCGGCGGACCTTGAGTACGCCGTCAATGTCATCGAATAACGCCATTACTGGTGTTGTCCTTGAAGTGCCAATTTTTTGGATATTGCTCATGGGAGAAAGCTCGGCGGAAGATCTCGTATACTTTAGGACCTTCTACCAGCCCTATCGAATGTGCGTGAGGAATTTCACGACACTCGGTCGAGCCGTTTCGGAGGAGTTCATCCTCGAACATTTGACACGAGCTTTTTATATACAAGATTACACAATATACACACATGGATGAGAATGAGAAATAATAGGTTACTGTCGAGAACAAAGCCTCAACTCCCTCAATATTAGCGAATATAGTTTTTCTTCACTTAGGATGCAATGAAAATCAAGATTTTAGTGGCAAGAAAATTTGTGTCCATCACCGCTAAGAGTGCTGAAAATCGTTTCAGCGATTGTGCTAAAGTCGACGGTAAGATGGATGCTTGTCTGGCTTGTCTGCCAAGTCATCAACTTGGACTGCTAGCAGCGCTCTAGGAATGTGAAGCGATGGTTGAAGTAACTTCAGGTAATAATGAATGTTTTGAATCTCGCGAAGTGACTTATCCATGACTTACAAGTAACTCATACGCTCATTTCCGGACAGGAATATGAGAGGCTTATCTTCAAAAATGTATTTACATTTAAAAATATATATAATCACACGCCTATAGTTAGTATTGTTAGACGAGCTTTAACGAGGATTTAATTTGACATACTGAAAAAAATTGCTGTTCGCTTTTTTTTTGTTTTTCATGTTTTATTGTCGGTTCTCCACAGGTCAAACGGCTACAGCTATCAACTCCAAACTTTTTTTCAAAATGGTTCCTCATCTAACTTAGATCTGCATAGTTTTGTGGCATTATTGAGTGGTAACTTTTTTTTTTTGAATTTTAGAAATTTCAAAAACACCCATTAGAATAACACAGCGGAAAAAAAAAGAAAATATTTTTATTTTCCAAAAAGATGAAATTTTGCGTGAAGTTTGATTACATTTTGATACACATTTCTGAAAAAATTCAGCTTGATCGGGTCAGCCATTTGAAGCAAAAACATAAAATGTGCTAAATTGGTACCACTCAAAGCAGTTTTTACTCATTTTCACCCATACTATTACTATCCGCTCGTCTAACAACGCATATATGGCGTTTTCCTAGTATACTCGAACTTTGAAGATAAGTGGAGTGTATACTTCATATTTTAAAAAATCCATTATTCATATTTAATTTGTAAACCAGTTCCACCTAGCCAGACAGAACTTTACCCCTGGCATGATAAGAGAAATGATATAATAAAACATTTTAATTTATCATTAGATCATCGCGCAAGTGAAATGTACAGCCTGATTATTTCACCTTGAATTCTCTTTGTCGATCCAGATTTACAATGAACAACATTTATCTGTCTGATTGTGTAAGTTAGTCCATGGGAATCGATTTAGCGGAATATCAGTTTTTTGGCGATTAGGTTTTGAACGGTGTGAGATATCGAAATACTGAAAACATGGAAACACAGATATTTTAAATGTCTTCAAGATGGTGTAAGTAATAACTATTCATCTCAAATCGCCTGAAACTTATGCGATATGAGGTAATTATAGCTACATATAACACCATCTTGAATGTATAACACTAGGAAAACGCCATATATGCGTTGTTAGACGAGCGGATAGTAATAGTATGGGTAAAAATGGGTAAAACTGCTTCGAGTGGGATCAATTCAACACATTTTATGTTTTTTCTTCAAAATGGCTGACCCGATCAAGTTGAAAATTTCCAGAAATGTGTATCAAAATGTAATTCAACTTCACGCAATTTTATTTTTGGGAAAATAAAAAAATGTTCTCTTTTCCGCCGTGTTATTCTAATGGGTATTTTTGAAATTTCTAAAATTCATAAAAAAAAAGTTACCACCCGATAATGCCACAAAACTATACAGATCCAAGTTAGATGTGGAACCATATTGAAAAAAAGTTTGAAGTTGATAGCTGTAGCCGTTTACCTGTGGAAACCCGACAAAAAAACATATATATAAAAAAAAAACATAAAAACGAACACCAATATTTTTCAGTATGTCAAATTGAATCCCCGCTAAGATACCTGAGTCCTGGAGAACAAATAAATAAATAATTATTTTATGAATTAATACATTTCTCGTTTTCTCTCAAATCTATAAAATGAATGTCGTAATTATTAATTGTAATCTAGTTTTCTGTTGTTGTCCTTTAAGAATGTCTGACGGTTGTACAGCGCACGTCAGCCCATGCACGTATTACGGTGTTTTGGGTCAAATACGCTTGTAACTTTGTTTTGTTTGTTATTCAATATTTGAGATAGATTCATGTAACATTGACCCTTGAGATATTCACTAACAAGGGCAAGGACGCTGCGAGAGTCAAGTACTATTTCACATAACTGTGTGAACTATTGTATACTTGCTGGCATAAAATATAAATACATTTTTTTTATCCTCTAGAGACCATGAGTCGTGACGTAGGCATTACCGATTCTGTATAGAAACACGAACAGAATCGAGTAATGTCTACGTCATGACGCAGGAAAAGGGCCGGGTCCTGGAGGATAAATATATAAACTGTAATTTCTGAAATTGAGATGATGATTTCTAGTTTTCTCTAAAATTGGGTAAATAAATATCGTCATTATTTGTGAAAATCTGATGATTATTGTTTGATTAACGACCCCGCCAACAGCTAGGTCATACGGGGTTACGAATGAGCAGGTGATTATGAAACTATGAACTGATGATAAGTGAAAGGACGTTCACAAAAAACCCATGCCTTAAGCGGGACTTGAACCCACGTCCAATGGTGATTTCAGTTTCTGAAGCGGTGCCTCAGCTGACTAAGCTACCAAAGTCGTCATTTTAAAATCTACTTTCAGGGTTATCATGTCCTTTAATTATAATTCTTTAAAAATAGGTCTAACCTTTTGCATAACTTCAGTTTCTGAAGCGGTGCCTCAGCTGATTGAGCTACCAAGGGCGTTATTTTTAAATATACTTTCAGGGTTGTTATTTCCTTTAATTCTAATTCTTTAAAAATAGGCCTAACCTTTGCATTACTTCAGTTTCTGAAGCGGTTCCTCAGCTGACTGAGCTACCAAAAACGTCATTTTTAAATCTACTTTCAGGGTTGTTTGTCCTCTAATTCTAATTCTTTAGAAATAGGCCTAACCTTTTGCATTACTTCAATTTCTGAAGCGGTTCCTCAGCTGAATAAGCTACCAAAGACGTCATCTACTTTCAGGGTTGTCATTTCCTTTAATTCTAATTCTTTACAAATAGGCCTAACCTTTTGCATTATTGCATAATATTAGTTCGAGTAATGAAAACGCCCTTTCAATTCCTCCCAGGTGATAAAGTGAGTGAACTTGAGCGAGTGTGATGTAAGATAGTCGTGTGGGCGTGCCATGCGATGACGTCTCGGAACTCCGTGCCGCCCATCATGTATGATAACAGGAGACGGGCGATCGTTGCTGCACTTGGCATTCAGATCACCTTGTACTTGGATGAATAAGCTTGAGTGACAGGACAAGAGATCTTGTAATGCTGTTGAATTGGGGAAACGCTATACATGCTGATGATCGGTCGGTTGAAAAGATTCTATTTGATAACTAGGTTATTTGGGGGTATGAATGAGCGGATGATATAGATGAATGAGGTTGACAAAATCCCCCCCAAAAATGCTATAGTAGTTGATGATTGATGGCTTGACGAACCCACCAAATGTCTAGGTTATTTGGGGATACGAAGGAGAGGATGGTAGATCATTGATGTTGAAAAAACACAAAAATTTGCTATCTGATGATTGTTTGACGATCCTACCAAATAGGTTGGTTATTTGGGGTGAGAATAAGCGGATGATATTGAAAAACAGCATGAATTATGCAGGATTCGAACCGGAACCTGAGCCCGATTTGATTTCATTTTTTAAAGCAGTGACTTAGGTAATTGGTAATGCCTACGTCATGACTCATGTCTCCTGAAGGATACAAAAATTAATCAAAATTTCTTAAATTTAGATGACGATTTCTAGTTTTCTTCAAAATCAGGGAAACAAACATCGTCATTATTATTGAAAACCTAGGGTCAAGGTTGAAATGTAATTCAACAATTAAATATTCCCCACGTGATTTTACACGTGATTTCATCAAATATCGTACAAAAATGAAATAAACTATACTGTATTAGAGCTGGTTTTACGAACGCTTAGTTAAGTATTAGTTAACTAACTATTAGATAAGGTAAAAAAATAACATAGTTAACCAAGAGTGTTCCGCTAACTATTGCTTAATCCACTTCAGTTAATAAATCAGTAAATCAGGCCTTAATAAAATATTTTTGAACATTATTGTTGCAATTAGCAACTATTTGTACACCCTTGGTCCATCAGCGAGTAGGACGGTAGAGAGAGAGAGAGAGAAAGAGAGAGAGAGAGAGATGGAGAGAGATGGATAGATGTCTAGATAAATGAGTGGAGGAAGAGGACAAAAAGTAGTTGTAGAGAAATAGTGCTATAGAGTGAGAGAGAGAGAGAGAGAGAGAGAGAGAGAGAGAGAGAGAGAGAGAGAGAGAGAGAGAGAGAGAGTCATGGAAAAGTACCAGAGAAATGAAACAGCTTTATTTATGATTATTACTCTATATACCTTATGGTGGTTGGTTTGCTACCCTTAAAAACCTACCCTCCCACCACTGATCTCTGCCTTCTAAAGTGTTATACATAGTTACTAGTTTTGCGGCTGCATGTTTCCTAAATCACTTCGGATACTTTTAACCGGAGTGTTAGTTTTTTTTTTGATAAAGTGTTTTTTGTAGTTCTCCTTTTCTAAATCACCTTCCACTATATACATTATGTATGTATTTATTACATAGGAAAACGCAGTATATACGTGAGGTTGATATTCATATGGAATGTAATAGATATTTTCACACGTTGGTAGCCACTTAGTCGCCCCCGTGGCTCAGTCAACTAACGCGCACTGTGTTAGTAACTGAAGTCACGCTGGGCGTGGGTTCGAGTCCCGAATAATGCATATCATTAGATCATCAATCGCTCATTCGTAACCCCATATAAACTAGCTGTTGATGGAGTCGTCGACCACATTTAAATAAAGGTAACCATTTTTAGCCAAATATGTTCGCCATTGTATCTCAAAATTTAGCTTCATTTCGGATGAAAACATTATATTCCTTTTTTTTCAGCATGTTTTGGGCAATTTGGAAAATTCATAATAATTCTCCAAGGTCCAATTGACTGATTTGTTCCCAACTAAACAGTTGCAAAGTTTGAAAAGAAAGAACAAAAAATCACGTGAATGGGTTTTGACTGCAACCAGTACAACAACAACAACAACAACAACGACAAACAAATATAGAAATAACTTATTTGAACTGAATGGAAGTTTTCGCTTGCGTTCATCCACCAATAGTCTACACTGCAGCCTAAATTCAATAATATACCTAATGGTGACGATCTAAAGGTGAAGCTGGAGGGAAAATAGGAATTGTAAATCAGAATTTGCAGCTTTTACAGCTGGTAAAACGGTGACGGGGTAACAGCTGTGCCGGGTGGAGGATAATTGAACAACAAAGAGTAAGGTACACACAAAGGGGCATAGTAATGAGGTTAAGGTACAGCGAGAATTAGGGAAGATCTTAATTGGTACATTTTCATTCGCGAACTTGACAAGCAGGTCATGGAACGGTATTGAGATAATTCAATAATTAAATATTAGGCCTAAAGAATTAAAGAAAGAATGAAAATATCAGACTACGGCGTTGAGTAAATGAATAAGATATGCATATTTGAAATTCAATTCATTTTTACGCACAGTTTCCTCAATTTATCAAGATCGATTCTTTGTAAAATACACTTGCACGGTTTTTCCGTCACGGTAAGAAACGTGAACCGATCAGAAATTTACGGAAGGTTTTGATAACTTCACGTTATTTACCGGAACGGAAAAAACGTTTAAAACTCGTGTTACTATGAATAAGGTTTTGTGATTTCTACAGCATTACATTATTTCGTTTATTTATATAGCTTTAACGAAGCACAGTAGGCCTACTGATAACTAAGACTAAGACCTATTGGCATCGGCGAATGATTGATGGGATGATGAGACGAACGGATATTTTATGAGATATTTTTGGATTTTGGGAAAGAGTCGGTTGTGGCCTGTTGTTACGGAACCATCCCTGTATTGAACGACGAAACGACGAAAACCCCTGTCAGGATTGTGGCCCAAGTCGGAAATCGAACCCCGGTCTCCTGAATCACGATTCAGTGTGCTAGCCACTCGACCACTCGTCTCAGTTTAGTATTCGTTAGCAAATATATAGAGGAAATTAAACACAGCATTTAAATAATAATTGGTAATGGTTTCGATGATGAAATCAATTACACATGTTACATTATATTATTGTTATTTGGGGTGAGAATGATGACTGCTATGGAAGTTTCCACCACGAATAATATTCTGTTTATTTGTCTTCTTGGGTCAAAGTTCACGTGATGACGTGCTAGCAATTTCGTTTATTGTGAGGTAATCTTCTTGAACACCCCCTGGCCCAATTTATATATATATATATATATATATATATATATATATATATATATATATATATATATATATATATATATATATATATATATATATATATATATATATATGGATACATTTATCTCGGTAATTTGTGTGACATACGTGTAATATATATATGACACTCAAACAAATTATAGTTTATTAAATTAGTTTCAATTAGATCGAGTTACGATCAGATTGAGTTGGATCATACACAAATATATTTACGCATATTTAACCTGTAATGTTTTTCATCTACAATGCGTGGAGTGCGTGCGCATGTATACATTGTCTTCTAGTTTTACTAATATCAGTACATTTTATTCAGGATGCATTTTGATGTACCTTTATCGACCACTTTAGGTGACCGCAACGTGTACCATCAACGAGGGGTTAACAACTCCTGAAATCAGGTGTACACTTGCCATGAAATCCCATGAAATCCCTGAAATCACCTGAAATCACCTGAAATCACTTGAAATCATCTGAAATCACTTGAAATCCCTGAAATCACCTGAAATCCCTGAAATCTCCTGAAATCACTTGAAATCACCTGAAATCACTTGAAATCCCTGAAATAACTTGAAATCCCTGAAATCACTTGAAATTCCTGAAATAACCTGGAATCCCTGAAATCTGAAATCAGTTGTACACCAAATTTTTGAGTTGTAAACCCCTCGATTAATCTTATTACCTTATTATTAATTAACACCTTCATTAATCTGTGGTACCATTATGCATACACATCATGCGTTCCACCTTTGATACATCGGCACTTTGGATCGGTGTTCCGGTACGTTCCGACAAAAACCAACTCTTTTTTTTTTTAATGCTGCTTAACGACCCCACCAACAGCTAGGTTATACGGGGGTACGAATGAGCGGATGATAATGAAACGATGAAGTGATGATAGGTGAAAGGACGTTCACAAAACCCATGCCTCATGCAGGACTCGAACCCACGCCCAACGATGACTTCAGTAACTACCGCTAGCGATAATTGACTTGGCCACCGGGGCGGCTCAACTCTGGTCTTGTTTTTGGAGTTTCTCATCGGTATCATGATTATTATTTATAATTGGTGATTACTTTTAATGATGCAATAACTATTAAATATTGCAGGATATTTGGGGTGTTAAAATATGATTGCAATGGAAGTTTTTAGTGGAGGATTTCACCACCTATTTCAACTCATGTGTGTTTCAAAACTTATCTGACCAACCGGGCAAAGGTGCATCGAGTAGGAATGAAGTGATATGTTTATTATTTGGTAATAGCTTAAGGGGGGCCCAATACAAGAATATGGGTAAATTAAAAACAATTTGTAATCTTTTTATCTTCGCTGCTTTATTTCATTATATGTTGGCCCACATACAAAGAATCTTTATTCAATCACTGATTAATCATTGTTTTATATTTTTGTGTGTGTTCTTTTGGATAAATAATTAATTTTCATAGTTTCTCAACAAACTGTAATAATTGGTTTTCTATATCCAAGACTTGGAACTGGGCAGGCATCTCGTTCAAAGAATACTGCCATAGAATTGGTGAATTATAGGACCCCCAGTCCTAATAATACATGCGTTATCTAGGTCAAATAAGATAATATATCAACTTATCCATGGAAAATAATATTTTAATTTGATATGTACCGTTTGGTGACAATACAACTACGAAGTCCTAAAATAACCAAGATGTGAGCCGCCCCGGTGGCCAAGTCAACTATCGCTAGCGGTAGTAACCGAAGGCATGGGTTTTTGTAACCCATATTTGTAACCCATAAGGCATGGGTTTTTGTAAACGTCCTTTCACCTGTCATCACTTCATCGTATCAGTATCATCCGCTCATTCGTGCCCCCGTATAATCTAGCTGTTGGTGGGGTCGTTAAGCAACATTACCAAGAGGTGCCGCTTCTATAAACGGTCTCACTAATTCATCTCCAGCCCTAATTGGGAGAAAATGATTGTGTTTCAAGACTTCGGTGTTGATTAAAAAGTATATATCCTCATTTCTGCTTACAACTATTCAATTTTCTATCAGCTTATATGGACAAGAATATTTCTAAGCGATTTTATGTGTATTATGCTCAGTTGATTTCTAGTACATTTATTTTGAATGATAACAATATTGTTAATGTTGATGTTTATATATGAATCATTTCATCATTTGTTGAATATATAATATGACAGAACAAATTCGAATGCATAAACAGAATTATTGAAAAGAATTACTAATTGAGTAATTAAATTAGATAAAAATATTAACTTCGAACAAGGGTCAGTTATATTTGTAGTGAAAAAAAGTTTCGATAACGGGGCAATAGAGTAGATAATTAAGGGCATAATGAAATTAAGGTCAAAGGGAGATGGGTAGGGCGAGGGTTGAGGGGATTTCAAAGAAGGACTAAAATACTTGTACGCCTATCATGTATAAAAACTCAAAGATGTATGTGATTTTATTATTGTTTTGAGCATTTAATCTTTCACATTTTCATGATATATTCATCCTATCATCCTCGCTAATCAATCTTTTTTAATGTTGAACGAATGAATAATGAATATTATAGCTTAACGACCCCACCAACAGCTAGGTTATATGTGGGTACGAATGAGCAGGTGATTATGACACTATGAAGTGATGATAAGTGAAAGGACATTCACAAAAACCCATGCCTTATGCGGGACTCGAACCCACGCCCGACGGTAACTTCAGTGTCTGAAGCGGTGCCTTGGATGACCGAGCTACCGAGTGCGGCTGTTTAATCTTATATCATCTCAGCTTCTTCCATTAATTTCTTGAAATCATCCACTGATTTAGGCCATACCTGATTCAGAAGACATCCCAGTGCATTCTATTATGAAGTGGTGATCCCAATGAAGGCAAATTTACCCTTGTTCGTATTGTAATTTTGTGTAGCTAATTTAAATTTGTGTCCACCCCTTCCTAAGAATAAAGACGACTCCACTAAATTCCTGATTTTCTTCCACGCTTCATAATTCGATAAAATGATGAGAGTAATACTTTGTTACATTCTCCATCACCATATTCTTCCTTTAGACCGGTTAGATCTTCCATTACTTTACAATGGTCACTCATCGTCACAATTTTTTTTATCGCTTTTTTTCTCTTCTCATGTATCGCGTTACCCCAATAGCAACTCAGTTCTTGTTTCGGTTTTATTTGTTCAGTTGTCCTCCCCCCTCCCTCCCCCTCTCCTCTCACCCCCTCCCCCTCCTCCTCCTCCGTTTGCCTGGCTTTTAACTCGACTTTTGTGAAGACTTTTAACTCTGGTATTTTTTGTTAAAAAGATGATGTAACGTAACGTCTACGAACAGCTGATCGGTCTCAATACGGTTTAGAAAACGTTGACCGTAATGGTGTTTGATACTATTCGAGATGAAAATATCTCTGTCGCTGGTATCGATTTGATTGATTTAATATTTATTAGCAACAGAAAGATACATTTAATTTTAATTTAATTCATGTTTATTAGCAACATATGTGCTATCTGCACAAGATAAAAGTCATTATAACACTTTACAATTTAATTACAATACTAATGACAGTCAACTTAGAAAATAATCACCCCGTTCATTATTTTAGTCTTAATACTACATTTAAATTCCTTAACACTACTAGCTTCCGTAACCTCACTTGGCAAGCTGTTATACTGTCTTAATCCTAAATAAAATATCGATTTAAGTCTAACCTCCCTAGAGCAGACCTCTAAATATATTTGATTGCATTGTCTGGTATTGTAGTTATGTACATCACTACAGCAGACCATGTGATAATCTAAATAACCAGGTAGTAATCCCTTCTTCATTTTATATGTGAAACACATTCCATTATAACCTATCCAATCTTTCACATTTAGCCAACCTAAGACATTAAGCATAAAGTCGGTGGGCATTCTCCTTCCACATCTAAGAACCGCTCTCATACCACTGTTTAGTAATATCTGCAGTCTAGAGATGTCAGTATTAAAAGCTGTGCTAATTTCCACTAGTGCTAATTTAATAAATGGACAACACATACATGAACACAAACAATAAAAACAAACATAACATAAACATAAACATGAACATAGGTACAATAGGTACCTGTATGTCTTGGACTATAACCATAGTTGGAGTAAATTTTAGTATCAGAAATATATTTGTACCCACGAAAGAAAAAGTTCGTCCATCAATTGAATAATTACAAACATTTCGGAAATCAAAGTAATTAAAAAGTCCATAATAAAAGTGATATTGTGAAATACTGAGACAAATTATAGAATAATTTGATAAGAAAAGTATGAGATTTGTGTTAATGCTTATCGATCACCATTCAGAAATAATAATATATAAGGAAATAAGGAACTTAGTCAAGTCGGCTTCATTTTTAGGAAGAGTTGGGCATAAATTCAAATTGGCATCAAAAAATTATAGTACCAACGTGGGCAAATTCTCTTTTCTCGGGGCCACCATCCCAGAATGGACCAATGGGAGGTCAACTTAATAAGGAGTGGCCTAAATCTGTGGATGATTTCAAAAAACTAATGAAAGGAGCTGAGAAGAAATGGAATGGAAAAGAGTGATCACCAAGGATACTTTAAAATATATATTTTGTAAAAAAGTAAAAGAATAATACTTGAAACCATAAAATTACATACATACATCTATTAGTATTAATCATGGTATTTGTAACTAGAACTACGTATGAAGAATAGCAAATATTTGCTAAATATAACATACGTCGAAACTTGGTACAAAATCATTGTTCTCCAATCAAGGCTACATATGAAGAATAGGATCGTTCGGAGGGGTCACCACAAGGGCGATCTTACCACTTCGATTACACAAATCACCCCATTACAAAATCTTGCAAAAAATGAAATATTATTAATTACCATTGAAATTTTAAAGTGTGAAAAACACAGAAAATGTATATTTTCAATGATAACAGATAGGAAATTTGTTTAATTACATCTTGTATTCTAGATGGGTGTTTCAACAATGACCTTTTGTTTAATTCTGTATTTGGTGTGTACACTCTGGAAAAAAAATTGTAAAAATTTAAAATTCGAGTCTAAGGAAGAGTCAGTTAATGTGTTTTTAATGAGATTTGAAAACACCGCGGGACGTTTTTATTGTTCGTAGAAAACTAATCTAAATCTAGAAGAAACCATGTTATTATCATCCACATGAGGTCCGATCGACCGTCTCACATATATGTTAGCGTGGACGGTTGGGAGTTTCGAACCCGCCAACACTCATGGTTTTACACGAAGGTGATTATATAGGTGGGTCGTCAGGTTCAGTCGTGCAACGCTGTGCGTTAAGAGACTCGGGGTTCGAGTCCCGTACAAGGCAAGGGTTTTTGTATAAATCATCATCGATCCCCCACTAATCTGAATATTGGTGGGGTAGTTATGTAAACAATGAGAGCAAACATGATGCAAAGAGAGTGAGAGAGAGAAGAAGAAAGAGAGGGTTAAGATGAGAGAGGGATAAGATGAGAGAAAAAATAGAAAGAGAGAGAGGAAGAAGAAAAGAGAAAAAAAAGAGAGTAAGAGACAGAGAGAACGAGAGGGAGAGAGAGAGAGAAAGATAGATTGAGAAAGATAGAAAAAAAATGGGAAAGAAAGAGAGAGAAATAAAGAGAGAAAAAGAGTGAGAAGAGAGACAGCGAGAAGAGAAGGAAGATGAAGAGAGAGAGAGAGTGAGAGAACGAAAAATAGAGAAAAAGAAAGAATAATCAATCTTCAAGGTTTAACCTTTATATCGAATAGACGAACCGTTCACAGGAAATAAAATATACTCCAAATAAATGCTCCATCCAATCAGCGAGCAGATTGTGGCCACGATCGCCCGTCTCCCCTATCTATTATCATTCGTCGAACGGCCGTGTCGACCTGGCAATATTTACCCTACATATGGCCTTAGTAGTCCACAAGTACAAAGTTGAGTCTGATAACAGCTTTAGTAGATATACCGATCCAGACAGAGGAGCACACTCATAACACAGCACCTGATAGATTATAGATTACATCATAATATTATACAATGACACCATAAGATGGGTCACTCAGGGAACTGGGATGCGAGTAAAATAACTTGATATATATATATCATGCTGCTTAACGACCCACCAACAGCTAGGTTATACGGGGGTACGAATGAGCGGGTGATAATGAAACGATGAAGTGATGATAGGTGAAAGGACGTTTATAAAAACCCATGCCTTATGCGGGACTCGAACCCACGCCCAACGGTGACTTCAGATACTACCGCTAGCGATAATTGACTTGGCCACCGGGGCGGCAAATAACTTGATATATCATATATTGGGGACCGGTTTTACGAATCTTAGGCCCGGTTTTAAGGATCTTAAGCCCGGTTTTACGGATATTAGGCCCGGTTTCACGAATCTTAGTTAAGTACTGATCCGTTGACTATTAGTTAAGGTTCAAAATAACATATGTAGTACCAAGGGTGATAAGTTAATTCGCTAACTAGCGCCTAATCCACTAAGGACCCATATTACCAATAGTAAAAATGTGTTAATTAAGCTAATTAATTAATTGCAGTACAAAAATAACATTGTATAATAAGTCGTGTTGAGCGCCGAGCGGGATCATGGTGAAGGAATGGATCTTGTCGGTGACGACGGTGATCTCCCAAAATGACGATAGTACTCCTTATTGCTTCTATCGTAATTTATTTGTGTCTCGTGTTACGCAGTACATAGTTATTATTTGAGCAACGCATTGGTTAGCTCCTTGCTAGTCGAGAACCAGAGAACTTGTGTTGTAGAGAGGGGGTGAAGCCCTTAAAGAAACCTCGGTAAACGCAGCGTCTAACCGAGGGCAATAACCTAACTATTCTAAGAACTAACGGTAAAAGTACCGCTAGGGTGGGTCGAGAGGGGGTTGCAGTTACAGGTATGAACTTGGAATAATGAAGGAATGTGAAAGCATTGACAAATATGAAGTTACACTAATACTAAAATGCCACTGCATGGTCCTTCTCTCAACTCCCCATAGCTAGCGTATATAATTACTATCTAATGCTACAAGTGTTTATCTAGGTTCACTACAGAACCCCAAACAATCTAGATTGAAGTTATCTCCTAAAGGGATGACTTTAATCACAATGAAATGAATTAGAGAAACACTTGAGTAGACTTATATTACATGAATTAATTAAAGTAATGATTACCAGCGAGTAATTTACATTATTTGTACTGGACTATACTAGTAAGCTGGTGAGTGTTGAGACTTAAAGAAATACGTGTGTACAATAAAAGATCTAATACTATATATAAGACATCTTGTCATTCCAAAATTTCAAGTACAATGATTAGTTTAGCGGTACGAAATTGCAATCGTATCCAAAATGAAACATATAATTTTTTGTTTTTTTGTTTTTACACACAATTTATCTCGTATCAGTTTTGACAGTGACAGTTAGTTGGTTACATCTAACTTGGAGATATATCTCACGCTTAGGACGTCAGCAACGACTGCTTGAACTAGTTATGAGTTTGTGGACTAGAGTTTGTTTGACACCACTACTCGGTATCGGAATCTACAACCGGAACATTTCACACGCTCATGAATTCACTTCTGATGGGCCACCGACGCACACTTCGGGACATTGATGAATCCGGACTCGACCGATGTTTGTTTTGTAGGTCTATTGCAGTCCTTGGTTCGATCCGTCTTGTGTTGCGTGTTGTGTGGGTCCCCATGATGTTCACGGTGTTCATTCAGGTGTAGCTCGATTCCGGCAGCGTTGTGTCGCACAATCTAGAATCAAACGGTTCGGCAGATAACTGGGAGTTTTTTTTTGTTTATTTTTTTTTTATTTATTTTTTTTTTTTTTGTGACGTATGATGCGTGTTAGATTATAGCTCTAAGTGAAACATTTGGTACAAACGAGTCGAATGGGCAACGCAAGTGTGTTATATGATCAATTGTTGGTGGAAAACTTATTTAATGAACATTTACGACTTAATATTGTGATCATTCTACAAAATTATTTGTTCTTAGTTGCTATTCTTATTATCTAGGTTAAACTTAGGCCAAGGGTTGATCGACAGGTAAGGTCGTTGACCATAACCAAGAATTACTCAACATCCAAATACAGGTGGCATAATTTGAACAATACGACGTTGAGAGATTTGAACATAATACACTAGATAAGAAAGTACGTCTTAAGTACAACTTTTGACAACGTCTACATGACGTGACACCTGTGGTAGACAGTGTGGAGCAGGTAAGCTGGCCGTGGTGCGATATCTTTTTACTGACTCGTTCGGTGGGCATTGTTATTTCGCTGCGGGCGACATCCGGGTTCGTCCACTTCTCTAAGGGAGTAGTCCAAAGTCCGGCGTCCTTTTCTTGTCGTTGGTCCACGCTTTCCTTCACTCTCACATTCACACAACCATTCACTCTCTTCTCTCTTTGATTTGAATTTACCTAATCATTGGAACTCGAATCCATTCGATCCACACTGAACTTGCTACGCAAGCTGCAATTTTTTTTTTTTTTTTTTTTTTTTTTTTTTTTTTTTTTTTTTTTTTTTTTTTTTTTTACTACCTCCACCTTGTGACGGCTGGTTTAGGGCTGTTACTTTTTTCCACTTGTAAGGCTCTTGTATCGGCTACTTTCCCGATAGCTTTAACTGACAAGACTTTTTGTGCGGCCGACCTAAGTACTCGCGTCGAAGGAGGAATGTCCTTTTTCTTAGGCCTGATGGGTACTTTTGTTTCGCCGGCGACTGACGTAGTAGCAGTCATACTATTTGACGCCTGACTAGTTACGACGGGCGGTGGTGCCTGAATGTGTTCGGTCGTGGGTTTCGCTAGCACTATTTTACCTGGTATTGTTAGGTCTCGGGGATCATAAGTCGACAAGGGGACGTTTTTGCGTTTAACGAGAGGCTTACGAAAGACCGGGTTCGACACGTGGTCAACTTCGTCGTCGACGTCATCTGAATCTGACAGTTCACTTATCAGACTTTCAGACGAGGGGGGCGGGTCCACTTCACCTAACCTATTATTTACAGTGCTACTATCTACGGTATCTATGTTCAATTGTACACTATTTTCCGCGAGCGACGCTTCCGCGTTATTAGTTGCATCGACTTCTACTGGTTTAACGCTCAAGTCGTCATTTAGCTCTTCGGGAGTAAACTCGAGGTATAGTTTTAGACGGTTAACATTTACGTTTTGTACAGGGCCTCCGTACAGTGGTTTGATTTCAAAGTTAACTTCACCCTTCTTAGCGAGAACGCGATAAGGGCCATCCCAAAGTCTAGCTAACTTCTTCGGCATACCTACTTTTGCTAGTGCGGGGGTGTGGAGAAAGACGAGGTCTCCTAATTTAAATGTTATTTCTCGTGCCGTTCTGTTATAGTATGCCTCGTTTTTGTCGGTGGCGCGTTTTAAGTTTTCTCGAACAAGTTTGAACGCATATGACAGTCTAGCTTGTAGTTCCGAAGGATAATGCGAATCCAGGTTGTATTTAGTTCGCGTTGGGGTAATGATAGTATCAAACGGAAGAGTGACGTCCACCCCGGTCATTAAGTAGAAGGGGGAGAAGCCCGTACTAGTTGATACGCAACTTCGCATAGCTAACGTAACTAAGGGAACCGAGTCGTCCCACGAGTTTGGATCTTTTTCATTGAAGTGACTCATGATATTGCTGATAGTTCTATGTGCCCGCTCGATGTTTGAATTGGACTTTGGATTATAGGCTCGGGTATGTAGGTGTTTAATGTGCAATAGGCGGCATACCTCTTCAAATAGGCTAGACAAAAAATTGGCACCCATATCTGTAATCATGATCTCACACACACCAAATGTAGTTACTACGTGATTCACATAGGCCCGTGCGACGGTGGCGGCAGTTTGGTTCTCGATCGGAACGCAGACAATGTATTTTGTAAAGGCATCTATCGCGGTCAACATGTACTTGTTCCCTCTGTCACTCACATTATAGGGCCCCAGTATATCTAAATGGATTCGAACAAACTTAGTCTCTAACTCTGGGTATCGTTGTAGGGGCGCTTTCGTTGGTGGCACTACATTTTTTCGGCGTTGGCAGGAAATACACATTTTACAATATTGTTTTATCTCGCGGTTCATGCCAAACCAATAGAAACGTGATCGTATGAGGTCTATCGTTCTCGTTATGCCACAATGACCGGCGAAAGGTGTAGAGTGTAAGTTGAACATGATTCGTTCTTTCATAGTACTCGGCGCTACAAGAACGTCTTGTACTTGCGACGGAGACCTTATCTTATACAAGAGTCTGTCTTCATCTAGAGCGAACTGATCGTTGCACAAATTATCTACCTCCAGTGCATCGATGATAGGTTTTAACTTGGCATCAGCGCGTTGCTCTACCCTAATCCTCTGTCTGTCAAACACCGCCTCGTATTCTAGAGGGTCCTCTTCCTGGTTGTCTAGACCTACGTGACGCGCAGTCTTATTTGCGTTTATTTTGACCCTAGACAGAGCGTCTGCATTGGCAATCTGACTACCCGGGCGATATACGACCTCAAAATCATATTCCGACAATAGTACTGACCAGCCAGTTTGGCGGGACGACGGGTTTTTTAGTCCCATGAACCACTGGATTGGCTTGTGGTCACAGTATACGCGAAATGGTCGACCGTAGAGAAAACAGTTGAAGGTTTTTATACCCCATATAACGGCATTCATCTCCCTTTCAATGCAGGAATAATTAGTCTCTGCCTGTTTCAACTGACGACTAGCGTAAGCCACGGGTTTCTCTTCCCCGTCTACCACTTGAGCCAAGACGGCGCCCATGGCGTACTGCGAGCTGTCTGTAATAAGGCGGAAGTCTTTCGCAAAGTCGGGGTATATTAAGACTGGGTCAGTGACAAGGGCCTGGCGGAGGGTTTCGAAAGCTTGGACCTGTGAGTGACCCCACTCAAACTTCTCTCCCTTACGTGTTAACCTTGTCAGTGGAAGTGCCGTGTCTGCGTAGTGTGGTATAAACTTCCTATAATAACCCACTAGCCCTAGAAAACCCTTGAGGTCGGTTACCGTGGTGGGCGTAGGCCAGTTTAGGATAGCGTTTACTTTGGTGACGCAAGTTTTCACCCCTTCACTCGTGATAAGATGACCTAGATAGTTTACCTCAGGGCATAGTATCTTACATTTGTTCGGTTGAAGCTTGAGACCTGAATCTCGAAACGTTTCTAACACATCTCTGAGTTGCGTCAAATGGTCGTCAATACTGCTCGAAGCTATTATTGCGTCGTCCAGGTATACCAACACCTTACGACCTTTAATATTTGACAGAAGGCTGTTTGCCATGCGCTGATACGTCATCGGGCTATTTTTTAATCCGAACGCCATTTTGAGATACTCGTAATGTTGTCCGTTGACCGAAAAGGCTGTTTTTTCTATATCTGATTCGGCTATTTTTATTTGATAAAACGACTGAGCAATGTCGAGTGTCGTGAAGTACTTACTACTACCTAACTGTTGCAACGTTTCGTCTATCAAAGGCAGGGGGTATGAATCGCGAACAGTAACTGCATTTAACTTTCTGAAGTCTGTTACAAATCTGTATTTTTTTTCGCCTTGTACGTCCGGTTTCTTTACTAATATAACCGGAGAGCTCCACGGTGAAACACTTGGTCGAATAACATTTTTATTTAACAAGTCGGTTATATGACTATCCATTTCCGATCTAAGTGCAAATGGTACTCGGTAAGGACGTTGATGAATCGGTGCAGTTCCGGGGTTAACAATTATTTTATGTTCGGTGTGAGTAGTTAAACCCAGTGGTTCACCTTGTGCGAAAAACACATCGGCAAACTCGTACAACAGCGGCGTAAGTTTAGTCTTTTCTTCCGTGGACAAGTGGTCTAACTTAACTAACTCGTCAATTTTCCGTTTATCTTCCAGGCTAATCTCCTTATCGCTAGACTTAGAGCGTGCTAAGCCAACGGTAGATATTTTTTCTTGACTGTATCTATCAAGTGTCAAGTCAATTTGTGTTAATACTCCGACGAGTGTTTTTGCCCTTATAACTAGATCTTGAGCGGTCACGTTCATGATCTTAATCTGTAGCGTCTTGTCGGGACGTTCTTCTACTACAGTTCTCGCGACTCTCAAACCATGAACCATCACCTCTTCCGGCTCAAACAACAAAGTTCTGAATCCAACCGTATCTTGGTTTGTATATAGCAAGTTGCATTGAGTACCTTCGCACAGGAACTCACTACGGGCGGGTACTAACGTTTCCGCTTCTAAACGAACCTGTGTGCTAAGAGACAGGCCGTCCAGGGACGTGACGTCAGTACTCTCCCCCGAACGAACTTGTTTGCTAAGAGACAAGTTAGACCCCGATGCTACACTATTTCGCTTAGTGTGGGTAGGTGTTCGGACCTCGGTACTGAGAACAAGGCCTGATTCTATATCAGTACTATTATTAGAGGGCTGGGTTCGAACCTGGGTACTGAGAGCCAAGTTCAAGCCGGCGTCTATGCTATGTTGGCTATGGTCCTGTAAATGACTATTGAGTAGATCTAATCTATTCGGGTAAGCCGTGTCAGGTGTACCTACCTCATTAAAGGAGGTGTGTAACGGTAGTCGAGACATCTCCTGTTCTGACATAACTCTGACAGTTCCCAGACGATAGGAAACACAATAATCTTTGTCTAAGCAAACGGTATTGTTTGAATCTATCCACAGGTCGCTGTTAAAGTCTATGGTTATGCCGAAATGTTTGAGAAAATCTCGACCGAAAATGCCTGACACATCTAGAACTAAACTGTCATCTAATACTATGAACGTATACAAATAGGCCTTATTTCCTAATACTATATTTAACTCTGCCTCCCCTGCAACAGGAATACGGTTATTCGAGACATCGCATATCTCACGCCTACTCGGCCTTATATTTATCCCTCGGTTCTGAACTACGGACTTATTGATAAGCGATGCGGCGGCTCCTGAGTCAACTAAAAACGTACCAGTATCGTTAGCGTAGTTTCTTGATAGCGCGTTATGTAAGACTAACGCTTTCACACTAGTTATTCCCACGTCAGAGCCGTACATATTATTTGCGTAAACCCTATCTATGGCTCTGCAGTCCGAGGGATGGAAGAAGAGCCGTGACAGTTTAAAGGATGCGTGGGTGGAGCTTGGTGGGGCGGGAGGTGTTGGCCGTATACCTGAGGGGTGTATTGGGTTTGAGTTTGGGCTTGGAAATATTGTGGTGGCCAAGGTGGAGTATACGCGTGTGGTGGAGGATAATAATCATACGCGTTATTGGAGTCAAACATGGCTTGAACTTGAGGTACGGCGAACGGGGGACGCGGGTTTCGAAACCTTTGCGGTTGAGGGTAATTTTGAGGAGGTGGGGCATAATTCGGCTGGGGTACCAACCGGGGACAGGATGACCGGTAATGTCCTATCTGGCCACACTGATAACAGTGTACGGCCCTATTTGTTTTCTGCTGGGGAGGCTTACTCCCACAACCTATCTCATAATGGCCCCTGGTGCCACAGTACGTACAATAGACTAGGTTCGGTTCCCAACGATGTTGGTCCGACGGTGGTAGCGAGGGGAGTGGTTGATGAGGCACTGGTGGAGGTGCCGGGTTCGTTTGTTGCGCAATGGCGTTTATCGACAACTTGTTCACCTTGATGACCAGCTCGTTTTGTTCCTCCTCGGAAGCCAACTCTAACGCCTGGTCGAAAGTGGTAGGCTTCGCTGTGAGCAGAAGTCGTTTGAGGTCTGTTCGCAGACCACTGACGAACTGCGCCAGAGTCGTCTCCTCTAGCACCTTTTTCCGCACGACGTTTTCCGCTTGATTGTCAGACAACACCAACGTAGCCTTGCCTAACAAACGTAGTCTGGTTGCGTACCGTTGAACCGACTCTCCCGGTCGTTGCATACATTGAACGAACCTCTGCGTCTGTTGGATCCCTGTCTCTGCTTGACGGAAACGTTTCAACAGAGCCGTTTTTAGCACGGCGTACGTGGCCGTAAGAAACTCGTCCTTAGCCGACAAGAACTCTTGCGCAGAGCCAACTACCCTAACTCGCACCACCGTGGCCTTATGGGCATCGTTCCAGTACCCCAAAGTCGCAGCCTGTTCGATCTTATTAAAAAATACGTCTACTGTCACCTCGGGATCCTCCCCGGAAAACTCCACGGTCAAAGGCAGAAGGCCACCTATATTAACTGTATGCTCCTGCATCTGGGCCTCGAATTCGTTCATTTTATTTTTCTTCTTTTTTTTTTTTTTTTTTTTTATAAACCCAACTATAATTTACTTGACACAATATTTAATATCCTTTACGGAACCGTAACTTCTCATAAATGAACTAAATGAGAAACCTACATTACAAAACGAATAACCTAGGTGCATAAATGAATATCAAGTACACAGAACATATCCTACTTTGTGTATCCATTTGCACTGACCTTTCTAACTGGTTGGGGGGGGGGAGAGAAACTTAGTTATAAAATCAAACTTACCGATACTGTGATGAAGTAGCGTGAACGTACATTGTAGTAATACACGCGAAGATGGTTTTCTTCAAGAAACTCGAGTCCACTTCACTTGCCAGGAGATTCAACTGAGAAAGATCCCAGTCCGCGTGTCACCATTATAATAAGTCGTGTTGAGCGCCGAGCGGGATCATGGTGAAGGAATGGATCTTGTCGGTGACGACGGTGATCTCCCAAAATGACGATAGTACTCCTTATTGCTTCTATCGTAATTTATTTGTGTCTCGTGTTACGCAGTACATAGTTATTATTTGAGCAACGCATTGGTTAGCTCCTTGCTAGTCGAGAACCAGAGAACTTGTGTTGTAGAGAGGGGGTGAAGCCCTTAAAGAAACCTCGGTAAACGCAGCGTCTAACCGAGGGCAATAACCTAACTATTCTAAGAACTAACGGTAAAAGTACCGCTAGGGTGGGTCGAGAGGGGGTTGCAGTTACAGGTATGAACTTGGAATAATGAAGGAATGTGAAAGCATTGACAAATATGAAGTTACACTAATACTAAAATGCCACTGCATGGTCCTTCTCTCAACTCCCCATAGCTAGCGTATATAATTACTATCTAATGCTACAAGTGTTTATCTAGGTTCACTACAATTGGTAACCGAGGGTAATAACAAGCTAATCGACTAATTATCGCTTAATCAACAAATTTATTATTCGTAATACCGGGCAAGAGCCGGTTGTACCAAGTGATGATTAGTGAATTAAGCAAAAATTAGCAAATTAACTTGTTATCACCCTTGGTTACCTATGTCATTTTTGTACCTTAAGTAATGATCAAATAATTAATATTTAATCACCAGTTGGTACAATTGGCTCTAAGGTACGGTATTACCAACGTGGGAGTACCTCTAACTGGCAGTTTGAAGTTGTTATCACCATGGTTACCCATGCCATCAGTTTTCACCAACTCTCAGATAAAGGCTAACTGGACTTGGTAATACCGGGCCTTACTATCAATTCTTAAAAACTATCAATCACGAGAAACTGCTGTAAAATTTCACGATGGCAGGGATCGAACCACGCTCGATATGCCCCTCACCGCCCCGATAACAAGAAACTACCGCGTTACCAACTGAGCTAAATGTGCCGGCCATTATGACCTTCATCTTTCGAGGGTACAACAAACCACATTTATCAAGTGCCAAATCAAACATATTGATTGATTACTTTATGATAATCGCTCACATACTTTTTTGTTTCAATTCGCAAAGAAAAACAATCCTGTTTGTTTGTTTGTTTTGTGTTTTGTCTCCGTTTGTTGTGGGCTACGTCTTGATTTGTTTTCTAAGCGGCCTCAAGGCAATCACTGTTTTCCTAGCTTGTTAAACTGCTTTGATGGGTGATTTGAGGGGAGGGGGGGGGGGGGGGGGGGTTAGAGGGAAATGGGTAGAAGATGAGAGGAGGAGAAGCTAACTGCAATTCAGGGATGATCAAAGATACATCTAGAAGACGGTGGGATGTATTTGGTTTGTATCAATTCGAAAGCAACGAGGGAAACTTTCCTATACCCACAGTGCATAACATTTTAGATGGGAAAGTAACATATAAACGATCCCAGTGACTTTCCGGATGAACATATTATAGTGAAACTGCTTCACACCATTCAGAGAAGTATCTTATAGAATACTGACAATCCACAATGAACATTTTCAATAGGTATTTTGGTTGTAAATTCGAAACTATTATAAGGGGAACCTAAACTCAAGATGTATAACATTTTCAGTGTTAAAGTAACATATAAACGATCGCAGTGACCCGGATGAGCATATTGTAGTGAAACTGTTTCACACCATTAAAAAAAGGATCTTTTCTGGATGGCCTGTTGTTGAGGAACCATTCCAGTAAATTGGCCTGAATGACAGAGGGAAACCACGAAAAACCCTTGTCAGGATAGTCGCCCTGGCGGGAATCGAATACACGTCTCCTGAATGACGGTTCAGTGTGCTAGCCACTCGTTCACTCGTCTCAGTGGATTAATTAATGATTATTGCTTGCTTAACGACCCCAGAAACCGCTAGGTTATATGGGGATACGAATGAGCAGGTGATTATGAAACTATGAAGTGATGATAAGTGAAAGGACGTTTACAAAAACCCATGCATAATGCGGGATTCGAACCCACGCTCAACGGTTCGCTTCAGTGTCTGAAGCGTGCCTAAGCTGACTGAGCTGAGCTTTCATTCAGAAAACGCATTTTTAATATACTTTTTTACACGTCAATAAAAGCAATTAAGAAAGCAATTGAGGGACTATTAAATGTAAGCAACAAGTGTCACCAATAAATTGAAACGATTAAAATCTGTGTTGGATATCAAGAAGGCACTGGTACCATTGTTGGGAAACCAAGGTCCATATACCAACAGACAGCCGCGGTTCTTAAACCTTTGAAGTGATCCATGGCCTGTATATGTGCATTGAGCTGACCAAATGTTCTTAATTCTACATTTCCATACTTCTAAGCTCATCTCACAACGCATTCAAGGCGTTTTCCTAGTATTAAAGAACATAACAACCCCGAAACTAGATTTTAACGGATCATGACGAAATTTATTTCCTCAATTTTAGCCAAAACTAGGAACCCAATTTCAGAAAATAAAATCAATTCAATTGTCCTCCAATTCTGACTCGTGACGTAGACATTACTCTATTCTGTTCATGTTTCTATACAGAATCGGTAATGCCTACGTCATGACTCATGGTCCCTGAGGGACAAAAGCATTAATTATAATTATCGAGATTAAGATGTTCTACTTTTCACTAAAATTATGGAAATAAATATAGTCATCAATCATTTAAATTGTATCATTTCATTTTATCTAAGTCAATTAATTATCGCTAGCGGTATAAACTGAAGTCACCGTTGGGCGTGGGTTCGAGTCCGGCATAAGGCATGGGTTTTTGTAAACGTCCTTTCACCTATCATTACTTCATCGTTTCATTATCACCCGCTTATCCGTACCCCCGTATAATCTAGCTGTTGGTGGGTTCGTTAAGCAGCATTGGAAGAATAAAAAAATCTAGTTTCTGGTTTGTGCTGTCCTACAAGGATCACCTTTTTATTATTTATATTGGGTTTAACGACGCACTGTTATGATAGCGCAGATCTAATGGGGTCGGATGAATGATTAATGAGATGATGGGATGATGAGATGAAGGTTCTTGGGTAATGGAAACTAAAGGATAGTGGGAAGGAAGCGGTCGTGGCCGACTTATTGCAGGAACCATTCCGGCATTAGCCTTGACTACAGAGGGAAACCACGAAAAACCCATGTAAAGATGGTCGGCAGCGGGGATCGAACCGGGTCCGAAAACCTCTCGCCTCCCGGATCACATGAAGTGAGCGCGTTAACCACTGCGCTGCATGTGCCGGTGATCACCTTCTCGATTACACACCCAACAAGTCATTAAATAAACATAAATTATTGATATATTAATATCCAGATCGGCAGCAGGTGTATAGGCTTTAGTCATCGAGCAAAGTTCATTCCTCCTACGATTAACGCAAGCGGAGCGATAAGAACGGTGAAACGGTGTGATTGCTAGAGGCGTAAGTCATTATCGAGTTATCGGCTGTAATTATTATACTCGAGTCGCTTATTGGTTGGGAATAGAAGTACAATTAAGTAATGAGTAATGACAGTTGATATAACTGAATAGGGTTGTTAAACAAATTGTATATATATATATATATATATATATATATATGGTATATTTATATATATATATATATATATATATATATATATTAAATATATATATATATATATATATATATATATTAAATATATATATATATATATATATATATATATATATATATATTATATATACATATATACCGTATATATATATATATATATATATATATATATATTATATATACATATATATATATATATATATATATATATATATATATATATATATATATATATATATATATATATATATATATACATATAT